>VDFB02094730.1:0-61307 GCA_007258455.2 Sequoia sempervirens
GGTGTTAGTGTGACAAGTCTTTATGCATCTAGGTTCTTTTTATCTAGTTCCTACACCTAGTAGTCTTATTCACACTAGCTTAAGTTTACTTAATGATTTAGTTGTCTCACCTCGTAGACACATGCCTTTACATTTGTCTCGAGTGTTCTACCTGTCTCACATCTCTTAGAGGGTTAGTTAGTCTTTCTATTTCACCTTCCTACATTCTCATTGTCCTATAAAAACAAGGAGTGATCATTGTATTTATACACCTTCGATGATAGCTTTTTGGCTTATACATTATGCTTGATTTATTTTGTGGAAGTTTGAATATTACATTCATTATTTGTTGCTTCAACATGCATTCCTTATTCTCTTTCTTTATCATTTTATTTTTATTTAAATCCTTAGATTACATTATTTTTACTACTTTTTGATCATACATGGAAGTGCCACTAGTATTCTTCATCATGTCTGTAGCTAGATGTGAGTCCTAAAGATTTAAGAGTTTTTTGGGTAAGAAAAATTACAAGTCATATGGATGACAACATGTTGCATGGGCATCGATGCATCATGAAAGCATCTTAACTAAAGAGCTCCATCGTCTAGCTCCAAGTTCCTCTTCCCTTGTTTTCTATTCCAGTGTTAATTTTTTGAATTTCCATTTTAACAGTAAACACCAAATTTCATTTCAACTCCTTGGCTTTAGCTTAGCAATTTTTTTTAGTTTAAAACAAACTCCTAGAGTAATTTGCTAATTTTATCTTGAAAACAATAACAAAACACTTCAAACTTAAACATTAGATTAATCTTAGGCGTAACATAGGAAAATCATCTAATTTGGGGAGCATAAACACTTTCTACATTAGGTTGCATTTTCCCTATCTTATAAAAATATAAATTAATAACAATTATACATATAGTCAAATAGTATATTTCAAATTTTGAAATCAATAAAAATTACAAAGTAGAGATTACTGTAAAGTAGAATGCATAAAAAGAAAAGATAGGGGAAATGAAATGTGTTTGTTCTTTGTTGTCCAATACAAACATTTGGCAATTGAAGATGATTGATAGGAAGGTGACAACACTAAGATCAAATTGTGATTTACATGGTCAAGTACTATTTAGTTAGGGACAAAAACATGGGTAATCATATCAGGTTCGATGCACTCTTGTCCATATGGGTACAATCTTGTTTACTTAGGTGCATTGTTGTCCTTTATAGGTGTGGTAACATCCTTTACATTTATCTGATATAAATTTGTCACTTTTGATATATCCTCTTGTACCCACCCCTATCTTTAGACTGTAAAAAAGGGTGCCTAAGACACATTTGAGCGATTTGCCGCACTTAGATCCTTATGTTGAATCTATATTTGAATGAGGTAAGATTAAACACGTGTAATAAAAAACTTAGACTCATATGTAGGTTGTTGCAACAATGATGGACTATGATGGGTGCTCTTTGTGAATGCTCTAACTATCCAAAATATATGCCTTAGATCCTTGTGAAGTATATATGTACCACTCATGGGCTTATTTCTTTAAAGCACATTTTATAAACCAATGTTAACCCTTTTTGATCATTATAAATAAATTAGAGTTTTACGGTACGAAAATAAAGTGTTAGGACTAGAAAAACATAATTTCAATTCGATAGATACAAATATACAAAATCTTATATGAAAAACAAAAATATAATATATATCTTAAATGACTAAAAAAACTAAAATATAAATATGAAAATAGTATAAAATATGACAAAAATTATAAAATGTAAATTTAAACAAACCAAAACAATCATAATTATATTTATGATTAAAAATGTATACAAAACAAAAGGGAAAAAATAATAAATGCATTTTAAGTCTGTCCTACTATACTTCTAGCATAAAGTAATATTATTTTTAATTTTTTTTTTTTTTCGACGTATCCAGCTTGAAAGAAAGACATGTTTTTAAAAACCTATTTGTCATTTAAAACTTTTAAATCTTTGGTTGCCCCAAATAACAAATAATTGATGAAGCACCAAACCCTTATTCATCTAGCCCCGCTGAGATGCCTTGTCTCCCCCGACCTCGTATTAAAAAACAGAAGAGGATATCTGGTGAGGAGTGGCGCTTAACAACAGCAGCACGCGGGAGAGAATATGGTATGAAATAACCAAAAAATATAGGGCAGGGCAATAATAGTATAGCTGGTAAAGTTCACATTGGCATTGGTAGTGTTGCAATGGAATTGGAAGTGGAAGGGGCGGGGTTGGATTCAGATGGCAGAACATTTTCTAGCACACAGGAAATGTGGGCAGAGGAGACCGGAGGAGAAGACAAGAAAGAAGAATGGTATAAGAAAGGAGTTGGGTATTGGGAAAATGTGGAAGCATCTGTAGATGGAGTGCTGGGAGGCTATGGACACGTCCATAACAAGGACCGGCAAGGCAGCAGTGCATTTCTTGCTTCCCTTCTTCCCAAAATGCGAGGAGAAGGAGCCCATCTAGTTGCCCTCGGTAAATTGCGTAAAGATTTAAAGTTGAAACACCGTAACTCGTATTATGTCGTTGTTTTCAACCATTTGCTTCTGCTTCTGTTCCTTTGGCAGATTGTGGAGCTGGTGTTGGGAGGGTCACGGAGCATCTTCTTCTCAACTATTTCCACGAGGTAACTAGCCTCATATTTGTCTTTATATTGTTTTGAGCAAAAGCTCTGGGATAGATTTTGAATAGAAAGATTTAAAATGATTTGCATTTCAATCCGTCTAGTCTGTTTCATTATTAGGATAAATTATAGGATAACAGAAGGATGCTTCTTATGGGATAACAGAACAGCGTATCCGGTATAGCCATACCGTTGTTCATTTGCTCACGTATCCTAGTTTTAATGTTGCACGCTTACTAGGTATGGCCACGGCTCCAGGTGACTGGATTATTTAGAAGTTTTTTTCCTAAACATTCTGGATTGTGGAAGCTTGAAGTTTTTATTTTATCTGTTAGCTTTTTCAAAAGCATTTATGGTCCACAACTGTTGCTTATCACTTGTCTAGGCTGGGTTGATTGGTTGAAAACATTAAGATAGCACAACACTAAACAATAAGAAGAAAGACTTAGTTTAAAATCGCGAGGAGCTTAATGGCTGGTTATATTTTTATGCCATTACATGCACGATGAATTCATTCTCAGAAAATAGATGCTGTAGACGAAAGGCAGCAATTATTAACTAAAACAAAATGGACAATATCGTACTCCTTGTCCCAAGCATTTGTATATTTATAGGAGTTAGTTCTCTCTTATTTTAGTCAAGTGAAGACATCATTCAACACCACACAGTTGATTTCAGAAAACCTACTTCAAGTGTCACTCTGCAGAAATTCAGCTTTCCCCCCGCCCCCACAAAAAAGAAAACAGAAAAAAAAGCTATTGTTGCTAGCGTCAATGAATATCAGTTTTTTTCTTTATTATTTGAGATTAAGGTTTAACTTTTACTAAGTTTATAATGGGGGCGACTCCCTTGTTCCACAAATCATTGAGTGTTTCATATACAAGGTCGTCTTTTTCCAAAAGTATTTATGCCATCTTTTGCTATTACTGCAATTAAACAAAAAGTCATAATCTTTATACAAAGTAAAATGCACATGGAATATCCCACAAATTTGTTGAGATTATTTGTATTTGACTTAAATTTGTTGCTGCATATGTACTAATACCTTAGAAATCGAGGACTTAAATACTGAGAACTCTTGTTGATACTTTTATGCAATTACATGCATGATAAATTCACTACATTCTCAGAAAATGGTTGCTGCAGATGAGGTGCAGAAACTAGTTACCGGGGTTTAGAATTTTGGTCAGATCAGTTTGTGGTTAAGGATACCAGGAAATTTTCAAAGTTGTCTTCGATCTTCTTCAAAATAGTGAGAAGCTTTACAAATTTACCAAGTTCTACGAGTCATCACATAATACCTTCAATTGTATTGATGGAGAATGTAATCTTTGTAATGGTTTGTGTTGATATTCAATTTTGCACTTCCATACCCCCTATATCAATATGGGAAATCTTGCAAATGTGGGACTTGACTTAGAAGATAACCTCTAGGATTTTAGAAGCTGGCTCTTTGTATGGTTTTCAATAGATTTGTAGATTTGTGAAGGGAAAAGGGGAAGAGATGCTTGAAATTGAAAACTATATTAGGTGATTTACCAAGAAAGTTATTAGCATTATGGTTTACATAGTGCTCATTTATCTTAAAGACAACGATTCCATGAGAAAAGGGCATGAGCATGCATGGTTCTAATATTGAAGACTATAAGATTCAAGAAACAAACTAAGGCAGTAAATATTAACTTGATTGGGCAACTAGCAAATAGCATTAGAAAATAACACACAAAATGGGCATAGCCAAGAGAGATGTTCATAGATATATTGGATTCCTCTTACAAGTATGAAGGGCCCATTGGCACGATCATAAAGAGTTCAATTCACTAAATCAAAGAAATACATTCTATTGTTTTGAAGGCTTGGAGATACAATTGTTTTCTTTTGCTAATACTACTTGAGAATTATCCAACCTTATCTTACAAAGGAAGGTATTGCTTTAAATATCAAAAGACCACCCTCAAAATTAGATTGTCTCCGAACAATCCCTTCCTAAAACAACTGGTAGATGTCAAACATGATGATTGATTCTAACAAGGTAGTGCACAGGTCATGGAGCAATTTTGCGAAATTTATATATTTGAATGCTTGGTTGTAATGCCCCCTCCAAATTAAGGCATCAATTGTCAGTAGATTAGCCTATCATTTTGACCCTCGTAGGCTAATGAAGGTGGTCAGAGGGTCTTTTGAGGATTGCAATTGCATCATCTCCAGTATTCAGTAATTATCAGTTGTGAATTTCATTTGAGGCTTCTTGGACTCTGTATGCTCTACTTACTATTTATAGTAAGTTAGAAGTTGATAGAGAGGGACCTTCTATTTTTAGTAAGGCATGTGGTCGTATGGAAATTCATCAGCTTAGCCCCTAGTTTAGATGGCGTGATGAGATATTGTGTACTTAAGGAGTTATTGATGATATTTGGCTCAAATAATATTAATTAATTAAAAGGTGACATTATTAAGCTAGAACTTAAACTTAATAATTGAGGGTCTAGGTGTCATAAGGAGGGGCTAGTGGAGTCAATTAAATATTGGGCGCCAACTCCAAAGTATTTTATGAAATATTAAAAGATGCAAGAAAATAACATTTTTATGTTATTAAAATGTGCCTTTTGGAGAAATTCGACTTTTCAAGAGGGCTTATATATTTTACTTTGGAGTCTTTTGCCATTCATTCGATTGAGCTTTGAGTTGGGTGAAAATTGTTTGAGAGAAGGAAACCAAGGGTTTCATTCTTCTTCGAGCCATTGGAGAATGATCCATTCTTCAGTGTTGCAGCCATCTTCAGTGTTGCAGCCATTTGAGGTGGTGAAATACCCATTGAATTTGGCCTTTGAGAGAACTTCACATAGAGGTTCTAAGTGAGCAGATTGGAGGAGATAATCAGAGGGTTTGAGTGCAATCATCAGTCATTAAATTCAGAGATTTATACCACTTCTTCCTTGCAGCCATTCGTGATTACTTAGTCTTCATTCAAGGAGGAACGATTTTCAGTTTGCAGCAGCAAGGGCAATTTGGTGACAAGGGGGCGATTTCAGCTTAGGAGGGCACAAAAAAATCAGAATAAATTTGTGAAGGGGCGCCCAGGCCTGCAGATAGCCGTATCATTTTGGAGGAAAAAGGCAGCATATTATTGAAGAATCGAATTATTTTGTGAAGGTGCTTTTTGACTGTAATGTCCTGGCAGCCATGGTTATTTCTCAAATTTACCGGATATGCTTGTAAATCAATCCTCTTTGCAAATATTCAATAGAAGCCAAGTATTGGAGTGCTGCTATCTTTTGTTCATTGTTATTTCTTTGCATTTAATTTCCAATATTTGTCTCTATTTTTTTTATTTAAAATACAAAAAAGCAGAAAAAACCCTCAAAAACTCAAAAAAAATATAAAACAAGAAAAGTCACAAAAACTAGGGCACGAAGAGTTCTTACATTGGTGTAGAATAAAATCCCCTCAGTAGTTGAACATTCCCATCGCATTGGTGGTGGAATGATTTCTCAATGCATTTTGGCGTGAATTGCTCACGAAACTTGAATAGGTGATGGCTCATGACGTTTGGTAGCTGAAGAATTGAATTGTGCACCTACCATAGTAATGGTGCCCTTTGGGTTGTAGAAATGACCTTGACTAACATCCTTGAAACCTTGCATGGTAGCCCATGTAGTTGTTGTGATGTCTCCGCCCTTTCTTCATCAACCCACTTCAAAAGATAATGGGCTCATCATGAACACCCACTTGTTTTGTGCGACCAATACAACAACATCATAAACTTGTCAAGGCTTACAACATGTCAGATCTTGCCATGTGTATTGTAATGTCCCCTCCTACCCTCTAAGTGGTGTTTATCCTTTAGACTATTCCAGAGTTCCTTTAGGCTAAACGAAATTGGTAAGGGAACTCAGTTCTAGTCCTTTTTGAGGGTTTTTGGAGTTTTCTGGTGGATTTTCTATTTTTAGCAGGGGGCCAGTTCATTACTTACTGCTCACAATAAGTTAGGTTGCATATCAGTTTCCTCACCAGCTTGAGTTTTTAGAGTATTTGCTCTTTTTAGTGCTCACTAAAAGTAGTAAGTCTATTTATGGAAAGTTGGTCCTCAGGCTACTTCTAGCAGTGTAATTCAATTGGCATTGGGTTGCTAAGGTCAGATTGTTTAAATATTTATATTTCCTCTCTCAAAAATGATTTTAATAAAGTTATTTTATAACTATATATTGAGGGGCAGGGGGGTTGTAAAAGTATACTTTAGTGCCTAGTTCATTCACTTCAAGTTGTTTTTAAAGCAACAAAATTACATTTGAAGGTTGGATAAGGGGGGGCGCCTAGGAGGAGTAAAATGAAGTTTTAAATTGAAATTTAATTTAAAGTCAAGGTAAAAAAGGCGTTGCTTTTGGAGTGAGCCACATTCAAACCTAATTTGGCCAAATTTCTCATTGAGAGATTATAACTTCATTTTAGAGCTTCATTTTGAGGTATGTTGAAAATGGTTGCATAAGGAGATGTGACTGGAATCATTCTAGAGGTCTGTAATCAGGTGTTGAGGATGAAAACCCTTGGCATTAAGGAGCTGGTTTAAATAGTGCAAGACCTACCCTAGCTGGTTGAGGTGTGGTTCCACCTAGGGATCACCTCAGAGTTTTATTGTTGCAGACTCACTCAAGGAAGATGAAGATCTTCGAGTACTTTTAAGGTTTAATGATTGGGTTTTGGCTTGTGGTAGCATAGCTTCTTTTTGGTGTGATTTTCAGATTGTTTTTGTGGTGGTTTCAGTGGTTTTTGGGCATCTTCATAGTAGGAATTGAACCTGGTTGATTGATCATAACTCTCCACTGGTTTGAGATTTCTCTGTGGGCATTGTTCGTAATGATGCTTCTCTTCTAGGCGCCTCCAAGCATATATTTACATGAAATTTCTGAGCAAGCAATGATTTTATAGAGCTGATCACCCTAATCAGTTAGCCTCCCAGATTGAGGATAAGTTTCAGTTTCTAATCTGCTATGAACATTTCTATTATCTGCCATTGACGGGGCTGTTAGATAGTTGTTTTTGGTGTGAGGATTGCATAGGGTTTGAAGGGTCTTTCCCTTGGAGAAAGCGCTGCAAGTTGGAGATCAAACATTGCTGCTATAAGCTTCAAATAACAGGTCTGAATGTAATTCTCTGAGTCTGAAATTGTATTTGAAAGGACTGTAATTTACTGTTATGATTTTCTGAGTAATATAAGTCTGAAAGCTATCTATGCAAATACTTCTTTCATGCTATTGTCATGCTTTCCATGTTATGAGCATTCTATGTATGCAAATACATTTACTAGCACTTGAAACGAACAAACAAACACTCTCAAATAACACAATCAGAATATCAGAAAACTGGAAAAAAAATCAGGGGTCTCTATTACATGTATTGCCTCGTAGATCAATTGTTCGGCAAAATATTTCAACTGTGCATGCCTTGACAAGTGGCAGAACTTTTGATTCATTGAGCTAGCAATATCAACCAATAGTGCAAGCAACCAATCTGCTATTCTGACAAATCCCAAAACTGTGTGTGTGTAATGTCCCCTTCTCAATTGTGATCGATGTAGTTGACCGTTGGCCTATTCTGGAGACCCATAGGCTACTCAGAGGGCGAAATTAGGGTTTCCTATTTTTGAGGAGGTTGTTGTTTGAAGATTGAAGATTTGATTGTGGATTCTTTCTGGGTTTTCAGAGAGCCTCGCAGTGGTATAGTTCGTTTGTTGATCTTGTTAATGATAAACAGCTTCGAGATTTGATATTCCAGCATAATAAATTAAATGATAGCCTTAAGGCTATTTAATTTATATGGCTCGAATTTATTAAAGAGATAAAGAATCGCCCTCATCTAAGGCCGACCTCCTTATTCAATGGCGCGATTTCATATGAGGACGACTCACTTGATTGGTCACATTTATTAAGAGACATATATTCTTTGCTTGGCCGACTTGAATTATAAAGGAGTTGTCTCTTGGATTTGTATATATAGGAGTTCTATTTATCATTTGTAAATCATCAAGCAAGTTCGATAATATATTCTTCTATTAAGAGTGCGAATTCCTTATAGAGCAGTTTGCGAATTCAGTCAAGGGCAGAGATAGTTATTAAAGAAGTGCAGATTGTTATGTGCTATTGCATCTTGTTATGTGCTGAAGATTGGCCTTGTGATTGGCCTCATTGTAAAGAGAATTGTTGCTCTATTTATATATATAAGAGAGATCTTTGTTGCTGGGTTTTTCTCCCTCAAGAGGAGGGTTTTCCTAGAGTATTTGCTATGTTGTTGTGTCTTATTTTGAATTAATTTTCTGTGCTTTAATCTGTTCATTAAAATTTACATGGTATCAGAGCGGGTTTGAGAGGATTGTGATCAGATTATTGCTAATCAACATACCCTATTTGCTCACTTAGTCAAGATGGTGAATGGTTTGAAGATCGAGGATAGACTCGAGGGTGCATCTAACTTCACATCATGGAGGTTTAGGATCATGCTTACCTTGCGTGAAAATGACTTGGGTGAGTTTGTAGAGTCCAGTGTTCCTGAACCTGAGGAGGAAGAAGCAAAGTTACAATGGGTAAAGAAAGATATTAAAGCAATGGAGATATTGGTTGATTCCGTCAAGGATCATATTGTGCCTATCGTCTCTAAGTTGAAGACAGCGAGAGACATGTTCAAAACATTGGAAGAGATGTACGAAATCAACAATAGCAGCCGAGCGCTTGCACTGAAGCAACAACTTCATCATGTGAAGATGGCGAAAGGTGAATCAGTGATTGCATACTTTATGAGGATTGTAGATTTGAGAGATCAACTCTCGAGAATAGGGCATATGGTTGATGACAAAGACCTGACTATGCTTGCTCTCAATGGTCTACCTTTGTCTTGGGAATCTTACATTCAAGGAATCAGTGCAAGATTGAAATTGCCTAAGTTTGATCGCCTAAGATTAGATTGCATTCAAGAGGAATCAAGGTTGGTGGCAAGAGGCGTTGGTCAAAGTTCAAAGAATGAAGACTTTCATGTTCTCGCCTCCCATGCATCAAAGAAGAAAGGAAAAGATGGAAGGAAAGGATTCTTCAAGAGGAATCGGGACAAGGGAAATGATGATGCACCTCCATTTAAGAAGAAGAGGGACATGTCCAAGATTCAATGCTTTAGGTGTGACAAGTTTGGGCACTTTGCCAAGTATTGTCCAACTAGACCTAAGCAACAAGTCACTGTTGTGGATGTTGATGATGCCTCTCCGCAAAAGGATTCAAGTGAATATTTGTTCTATTCGGCATTATCAAGTAGTGTACCTTTCGACACCAATACTTGGATAATCGACAGTGGTGCTTCACGACACATCACCGACTTCAAGGAGCACTTATCAAGTTTGGTGGAAAAGGAGTCTTCTGAACAAGTCATCATTGGAGATGATGCTAGCTACTCCGTGAAAGGAATTGGGACCTCTATACTTCATTTGGATTTTGGCATATCACTTCAATTGGGTAATGTTCTTTATGTTCCTGGAATCAAGCGCAATCTTATTTCTATTTTAGCTTTGGAAGGTAAAGGATATCAAGTTGCCTTCTCCAAAGGAAAAGTTCTAGTGTGGATGGAGAACTCTAGCTTCAAGGATGCTCAAGTAATTGGAGTTAGACATAAAAACCTTTACAAGGTCTGCACATGTTCTTTACAAGCTTTGGTTCATGACTCTTCAAGTCTATGCGATCTTTGGCATCGGAGATTGGCTCACCTACACTTCCGAGCCTTACCTATCACGGAGAAGATGGTGACGGCCTTCCTAAGTTCAACCAGAAGCACGAAGGTACTTACAAGGGCTGCGCATTGGGTAAGAATATAAAAGCCCCTTTTCATAGTAGAGAAAATAGATCTAAGTGTATTTTAGACCTTATTCATTCTGATTTATGTGGTCCTATGTCTATTCCATCTTCAAGTGGATTCTTGTATTATGTTCTTTTCATTGATGATCACTCTAGGAAGACTTGGATTTATTTTTTGAAATCTAAAGAGTCTGAGGAAGTGTTGGATAGGTTTAAAGAGTTTAAAGCCTTGGTAGAAAATACTTTTGGAAAAAGAATTAAAGTCCTCAGATCTGACAATGGTGGAGAATACACCTCTGGTAGTTTTTGAAATTTTTGTATTGATGTAGGGATTAAAAGGAAGTTATGTGTTCCCTATAATCCTCAACAAAATGGAGTTGCAAAAAGAAAGAACAAGACAATCGTGGAAGCAGTGAAGGCCATGATCCATAATCAAGATTTGCAAACCTTCTTATGGGCTGAAGCTTCCAGGACGGCTGTATATGTTCAGAATAGAAGTCCTCATAAGATCTTGGAGAATATGACTCCAGAAGAAGCCTTTACAGGGAAGAAGCCTGAAGTCAGTCACTTGAGGATCTTTGGATGTCCTATCTATGTTCATGTTCCCAAGGAAAAGAGAACTAAGTTGGAGCCTTCTGGCAAGAAGGGAATATTTGTGGGCTACAATGAGACATCAAAAGCCTACAAAATATACATTCCAGGTCAGAAGTTGATCGAGATCAGCAGGGATGTCACATTCGAGGAAGATGTTGCATTTAGGAGATCCAGGGGGATTCATATGGAGATTGATAATGAAGAGTCTCCTTAGGATATGGAAGTTGACCATACTCCTGAGATTCAGAGGGAGACTTTAGAACCAAAAGAAGATATTGATCCTGTTGAACCATTGGAACCTACTGATGGGCCTACTGACATTGTTATTGGGAGAAAGAGACCTCTATGGGCCAAGCGTACTATGCAAGAAGCTGAAAGTTTTGCAGCTCCTAGAGGCACATTTAGAGAAAGCAAAAAGCCACATAAGTTCTCCAGTTATGTTGCCTTGATGAGTCAGATTATAGAATCTGAGCCTACCTGTGTTGAGGAAGCATCTAGTCATCAGGTTTGGAGAGATGCTATGACGGAGGAGTATTAGTCAATTCTTAAAAATGATGTTTGGGATATTGTTCCTAGACCCGAGGGCAAGTCTGTGGTATCTTCTAAATGGCTATTCAAGATTAAGCATGCTGCAGATGAAAGCATTGAGAAGTACAAGGCAAGATTTGTGGCTCGTGGGTTTTCTCAGAAAGAGGGAGTTGATTATGAAGAAACATTTGCTCCTGTTGCTCGCTATACTTCAGTCAGAACCATCATTGCTATTGCTGCATCTAGAGGATGAAAGATTCACCGGATGGATGTAAAGACAACTTTTCTCAATGGAGTAATTGGGGAAGAAGTGTATATAGAGCAACCTGATGGATTTGAGGTTCATGGAAAGGAGTCTCATGTTTGCAAACTGAAGAAGGCCTTGTATGGTCTTAAGCAGGCTCCTCGTGTATGGTACAAAAGGATTGATCGATACCTGTCAAGTTTGGGCTTCTTGAAGAATGATGCTGATTCAAATCTCTACTTCAAGGTAATCAATGGTGATGCTTTAATTTTGGTTTTATATGTTGATGATTTGATCTTTACTGGAGAAGATCACCTGATTCTTGAGTGTAAGAAGGAGTTGACTTCGGAATTTGAGATGAAGGACCTTGGGCTCATGCATTACTTCCTTGGATTAGAAGTTTGGTAGAAACTAGGTGAGATGATTCTAAGTCAAGGAAAGTACACCATTGATATACTTAAGAGATTTGGCATGATGGATTGCAAATCCATGTCCACACCTATGGAGACCAACTTACATAAGTTGAAGGAGGCTGTAGCTAATTCAGACTTGGTGGATCCTACATTGTACAGACAGCTTATTGGATCCTTGATGTATCTAGTTAACACTAGACTTGATATCTGCTATGCAGTGAGTGCACTTAGCCAGTTTATGAGTGATCCGAGACAGATACATCTTGTTGCAGCCAAACATATCCTAAGATACTTGCACGACATAGTTGGATATGGGTTGAGGTATACTTCAAATGCAGACTTGGAGTTACATGGTTTCACTGATTCTGATTGGGCAGGTTGTGTCACAGATCGGAAGAGCACCTCTGGTTGTTGCTTCAGTTTGGGTTCTGCTATGATTTCCTGGTGCAACGGAAAGCAGTCATCAGTAGCATTGAGTATAGCAGAGGCCGAGTACATTGCAGCTTGTATGGCAACTCGAGAAGCAGTATGGCTTCGTAAGCTCCTTGTAGGATTGTTTGGACAATCGATGGAGCCTACTATCATTCATTGTGATAATCAGAGTTGTGTGAAACTTTCTGTCAATCCTGTGTTTCATGACAGAACCAAGCACATTGAGATCAAGTACCACTATATTAGAGATATGGTACTACGGAAGGCTGTATAGTTGAGGTACATCAGCACTGATGAGCAGACGATAGATATTTTCACCAAGCCTCTCTCCAGGATAAAGTTTGTGTACTTACGAGATAAGCTTGGTATGGTGGAGAATTCAGCCTTGACTGAGTAAGAGTCTCAGTATCAGTGAGCCTTGTTTAATGAGGTCTTCTTTGAGAGAGAAGTTCGAGGTGAAATCCCTTGTTTAATGCATTTTCCTCTGAGATGGAGGAATTTGAGGTGCAAGCCCTTGTTTAATGCATTTTTCCTTTGAGACGGAGGAATTTGAGGTGCAAACCCTTGTTTTATGCATTTTCCTCTGAGACGGAGGAATTTGAGGTGCAAGGCCTTGTTAATGCATTTTCCTCTGAGACGAAGGAATTTGAGGTGTAAGCCCTTGTTTCCACCCTCTGAGCCTGAGTCATGGTGGATGTCATGTGTGAGACTCCATGACATATGTTATACTTGTGTTTCACCCTCTGAGAGAGTCATGGTAAAAGTCACGTTGAGGTGACAACATCACGCAAGTGATGAACACTTGTACTTACCATAGTATGGTTGTAGCCATTATGGTTGATATTGTGCTGAGGCGATATCTAATATCACGTTGAGGTGATATTCTTTTTTTCACATCTGATTGTAGACAATGTGATGGGCATCATGTTGAGGTGATTTGTCTTGAGCAGCTGGAAGTATTCTCTCTAGTTGAGAGGGAGTGTTAATGATAAACAGCTTCGAGATTTGATATTCCAGCGTAATGATAGCCTTAAGGCTATTTAATTTATATGGCTCAAATTTATTAAGGAGATAAAGACTCGTCCTCATCCAAGGCCGACCTCCTTATACAATGGCGCAATTTCATATGAGGACGACTCACTTGATTGGTCACATTTATTAAGAGACATATATTCTTTGCTTGGCTGACTTGAATTATAAAAGGAGGTGTCTCTTGGATTTGTATATATAGGAGTTCTATTTATCATTTGTAAATCATCAAGCAAGTTCGATAATATATTCTTCTATTAAGAGTGCGAATTCCTTATAGAGCAGTTTGCGAATTCAGTCAAGGGTAGAGATAGTTATTAAAGAAGTGCAGATTGTTATCTGCTATTGCATCTTGTTATGTGCTGAAGATTGGCCTTGTGATTGGCCTCATTGTAAAGAGAATTGTTGCTCTATTTATATATATAAGAGAGATCTTTGTTGCTGGGTTTTTCTCCCTCAAGAGGAGAGTTTTCCCAGGGTATCTGCTATGTTGTTGTGTCTAATTTTGAATTAATTTTCTGTGCTTTAATCTGTTCATTAAAATTTACAGATCTAAGTAACTTTATGAATTTACTATTTACTATTTTTAGTAAATTCTATTTCTGGCAGTGGTCTTGTTGGCTACAGTGTAGTTGGCTCTCGTCTTCAACCAGTTTAGTTGGTAATTTGATTTTTGGCCTTTGGATGCATTTTCTGGAGAGATAAATTATTTTCATATTATAATGTTATATTTTAATATTATAACCCCCTTGGCCTAGCATTATAACTTTATGTTGTTTTAAAAAGGGGGACTTTATGGGTGAATGCCTCATTAGGAGATAATTTATATTTTAAGGCCAAATTAAGGGTTGGAGAAGTGGGACACCTACTTGAGGGAAAGATTAATTTTATAAAAGTGAAATATTTCCTTATGAGAAAAGGACGCCACCTTTGGAGGGAAAAGAGTTGAAGTCAGATTTGAATTTGGGCGCCCTTCTTGAAGCTTCTAGAAGATTCTCCTCAAGTCTTTATATGCAAGCCTCAGCTCTTCATTTGATCATCTTTTGTCTACCATATTGTTATGCTGTTGGATTGTCTTCAGGCACACGCTTCGAGGAAAGCATACCTCCTAGCAATGGCTCACCTTCTTGCTTGAAAGATAGCAACTAGTTGAGAGATAGTTTGTAATAGGTTGTCTTGCATTTTAGTTGAGTATCTTGCATTTTTGGAGTTCTAAGTTTGTATTTCAGTCTCATTTTGGAGTTGCTGATTTCACTGGCTGACTGTAAGTTTTGCTCATATTTCATGAAATAAAAATATTGTCATTCTGGGTGTTGTGGTTTTGTGTTTCTTGGACAGGGGCAACCCTTTGCTCCAAATTGCAGATTTTATTAACAAGAAATGAATTTATTCTAGCAAATTACGCCCCTCTCTGGGCTGTACCATTCTGGACTGCCTGGCAAGAGTTTAGAAAAAAAAATACTTCACTTTGTCAGTTGTTTCTTTGTCTAGTCTTCATTGTCCTCATCCTAGCTTTCATTTGCATCAAGTCTCATGTCATTATGGCAAGTATTGAGTGAGTTGTGAGTATTTAGTGAGTTCTAGTGTTGCTGATTACTGAATTTCAGTCTCTGGTCTATTATATCAGTCTTAGATAAATGCAGATTTGTGAGGAGTTTGAGTCTAGAGAGTTTTGTTAAGCATTGAGGAAATCATACTTTGATTTGCAGCATTGGAGGACTTCTAATAATGGGTTTTGGCAAGAATTCTATCATATTGTAAGCTGATTAGTAGTACTATCAACAATTCTCTTTCTCTCTTTCACTTACTTTATTGTACTTCTCGTTGAATAAGTGGAAGAGGCAGACTTGCTGCCTATTTACTTTTAGTTAGTAGTTGTAGGGATCTTCTGACCATATGCTCGCCATCACTTGGCGCCATCCTTGGTTAGAGTTACTTCAGCTCATCTTGCATTAGATCCTCTGACCATATGCTCGTCTGTCCTAGACGCATTCTTGGTTAGAGTTCCCTTCCAGTTCTGCATCTGCATTAGATCCTCTGACCATATGCTCACACCTTGTCCACATCGGGATCCTGGTGTACATCCTTGGTTAGAGTTGCTTTCACATCATTTTGGTTTTAGAGCTAACCTTAACGGGTGTGTGTTGATTGTAATTTGTAATTGAAAAAGCAAAAAAATTGGCCGGATCATTACAGTGTGGGTCGTTGATTCGAAGGAGTATCAAACAATGCCTAGCTAAATGGAACTGCAAATAAAGGATCGTGACTTGAAAAGGCGAATTTAGAGCATACCTCTATAGTTTGCTTGAAAGGTTAAACGCATCTAGTTCCTTACTCCAAGAGTACATTAGAAGAAGGCAATGGAGAAAGCTCTACACATGATTACACTGCAGAGAGTGATTTAGGGTCAATTTAGGTAGACACTACAAAAAGTAGCTACCTCACATCACATTCATACAATAGATCTTCAAAGACTTCTCAATCTAACATTACTTCCTTAAATGATTACTAGAATACCATGGGTTCTCCAAAATAAATGTTGAATGGAGGGGAGGGTACTTTAGAAATTAGGATATATAGGTAGAGGATTTTTCAAGTATGGCCAATTTATTATTCATCACATGAGTTGATCTTTTGACCCTTAGGTTTTGGTCTTGAACATCTTGTGATGGCTCAACACGATTGGTACAAGCCCTTTGATACAAATGAGGTGATGTTAAAAGTAATTTTTGGATTGCTGCACTTGAGCATGAGATAGATTGATCAAGCTGACATGACAACTCTAATGATATGGATTTCTATGATGACATTGCATGGGTAGAGTTAGATAAGATGGAGGGACTTGTTTATTTAGAGCCTATTGAAGGTACTTTAGAAATTAGGATATATAGGTAGATGATTTTTCAAGTATGGCCAATTTATTATTCATCACATGAGTTGAGCTTTCAATCCTTAAGTTTTGGTCTTGAACATCTTATGATGGCTCAACACGATTGGTATGAGCCCTTTGATGATACAAATGAGGTGATGTTAAAAGTAATATTCAGATTGCTGCTCTTGAGCATGAGATAGATTGATCATGTTGACATGACAACTCTAACGATATGGATTTCTATGATGACATTGCATGGGTAGAGTTAGATTAGATGGAGGGACTTGTTTATTTAGAGCCTATTGAAGGTTCCCATGTTCTACAAGGGAAATTTGTTTCTTTCACTAGACCATTTACTTACTCCTAGTTATGATACTTTCATTTTGTTGGGTGATCCTTTGTTCTAGCTTGATTGGGTCATTGTGCTTGCTTGGTGTTTAGTTTAGTTTTGAATGAGATATAGATGCTTACATTTATGTGAAGTGGCTCTTATATTTTTTAGGCCATAGTCTTGTTCCTTGACAACTTGCTTTGCCATCTTTGATTGCTTTGTTGATGTCATATTTAACTGAAAGGATTGGCATGGGTTACGTTGCGACCAATTGTATTATCCTTGGTTGCTTTGAGGATGATGTATGTAGTTTTGGTTTGACTGTTAAATTTAAAGATCAAATTGACATGCACAAAAAATTAATTTAAAATCAGACACAATGACACAACAGATACCCTGGGAAAACCCTCCTCTTGAGGGAGAAAAACCCAGCAACAAATATATCTCTTATATATATGAGCAATGGCAACAAGTTACATTACAAAGAGGCCACACACAAGGCCAAAGATCAACATCAGCAATGGCTGTAACAACAAAGAACAATCTGCTCTTTCTTGAACACAAATCTGCTCTTCAATGGATTCACAATCTGCCCTAGAAGAAATTCGCACTTGATAGAAGGAATGAATTGGACTTGCTTGCAATTATCAAAGGAAAGCATTACAATATATAGAAGGTAGAAATACTGTAGCCACTATCTACAAGACCCACTACCACCACTAACTATCCACTAACTAATAAACTAAAGATGAGTTGCCCACTAAGCAGCCCACTAGCTATCCACTAGCAGATTCCCACTAACTATCCACTAGCAGCCCATTCACATTAATATGAGCTGCCCACTAAGCAGCTCACATATAAATAAATAGCCAATAGGCTATATTGATTTATGTCTTCACTCGTGGCTGGAAGGATGAATCCGAAGCTGCTATATCATTAACATTGACTATGGATGAATTTGATGTGTTGAAGCTCGTATTGATCATTGCAAAGTTTAATGATTTTTCTTTATAAGATTAAGTGCTCACTTCTTGATTGGTTTGTGAAAATATCAACTATAGACACCATCCTTGCTCGTGTCTCATTGGATATGCCAATGTTGAAGTCAGCAAAAAAACTCATAGGAGCAAGAGCACTTCACAACACCAGAAAAACCTCCCACAAAAGAGAGAAGCAATGAAAAATGCTATATGCTAATAATGATACAATGCATACAAGATGAATGAAATATGCCAATCAATTTTTTCTTTGAATTTTCACAACACAAATCAGCACAACGCCAATTGATTAGTGTTAGCTTCCAAATGATAATTAAATTATATGCACTCTACACCAAAAATGTTCACCAAGATCCTTTAGAAGGCGAGGTGATAGCATATGGCGGAGGAAACTAAGCTATAACTGAAAATTGAATTACAACTGATTGCAAATAGGCGGTGAATCAGCCATGAGAATTTCCACGCTACCACTTAATCAGTGGGGGGAAAACATTACAATTCAAAACAATTCATTTGCTTATGGGCATCCACTCAACAGTGGGAATTCGCTACTTTCTAGTGGGTGATAAATGAGAGAATAAATTGTTCTTTCTCCACATTGGTAGTATACCATCTAGGGGTTACAACTATGTGAAATTAAACACAACAATATGCAGCAAATTTATTAGAATAATTAATAATGGTCATCTTTAGTTAGTGGATAGTTAGTGGGCTTAATTAATAATGGCCATCTTTAGTTAGTGGATAGTTAGTGGGCTGCTTAGTGGGCTGCTACAGTTGTTAGTGGGCTGCTTAGTGGGCTGCTACAGTTGTTAGTGGGTGAGGTAGATAGACATTTTTTAATGTCTATAGTATTTCTAGCTTCTCTATAAAATGTAATCATCTCCTTTGATAATACAGGGCAATAAGCTAGTTCATTTCTAAACATGGTATCAGAGCGGGTGACGAGCCTTTAGAATTTTTCGTGCCCTAGTTACTTGGAATTATTTCTAGAATTTTTTTTGAACGATTTTTTATGAGAAATTGTGCTGATTTTTCGAAAATTTTTTGTGAGTTGAATTTCAAAATTGTTTCAAAATTCCTTCGTGGCTTTTTCAAAAAAAAAATTTGAAGGTTTGATCCATTTTTTTCGTGGGCAATTTCTTTGCATAAGAATTTTGAGATCCTTTGGACACGATTCTTGCTACTAGGGTCGCGATTTTTTGAGGACAAACCTACACCTGGGGCGTGCAACTTCTTGTCGCGTCCAATTCGTGGTTTGTTTTGAGCCCGTGTTTCTAAATCTTAGTGTCTTTCAGGTGGATTTCGTGACCTCCTATGGTCGCATTTTTTCACGTCGGCTTTTGGAGACCTCTGCAATTCCGAACGCGTTTTTTCTAGCCACATGTTTCTTCAACACCTAAAGATCGCGTTTTTTGCTTTTTTTTGTCCACACGACTGAGACACGATTTCTTGTGGCCGCGTGGATGCTAAGATGCGTTTTTTTTTTTGAAGGCCTGTTTGCTATTTGTGTGAGGGGGGTGCGTTTTGTGCCGTGTCTCAAACATCTACGACCTTAGCTCGTGTTTGTTCTAGGCGATTTGTTAAAATTCGCGGGTTTTGTTCATGCTTGTTCCCTGCACGTTTCTAGACAGGTCTTTTGCATGCGCGATTTGGTGTCTCCTGGGCGTGATTCGTCTTCATTTTCTGGCACGATTTCTCCTTATTTTTCTGACGCATTTTTGACTTGTATTTGGGCGCGACTTTCATCACCTGTTTGGCCGCGGATTTCAACCCTTGGTGGTCGCGATTTGTTGCTTTCTTCTGGAGCATTTTTCTACAATTTTTTGTGCTCTCATGGCCGCCTTGGCTTCTACAATTTTCGGCTAGGGTTTTGAACCTTCAGATCAAGTCGATTTTTTTTTTTGACTGGAGATTCCTGGTGGGTTTTCTGAGAGCACAACTGGGTTGGTCTCCGAATTTTCTGGGTACCTCGTTTTCTGTGCTTCAAAATTTGTGCCTCAGTTTCAGCTAATTGTCCAGTGTTTTGCTAGCTGATTAGTTACCTCGTTCTTTGTGCTTTGGAAAACGGGAGGGATGGCAACTTTGTCCAATGTTATATTGGAAAGTTCACAGAGCTTTAATGGCAAGAATTACAACACGTGGAAGCAGAGGATGCTTACCATCTTTGAGTACTGGTGTCTAGATGCGCTTGTTCTTGGTATAGAAGTTCGTCCCACTGTTGCTGGGAAGGATCGAGACAAGTATGATGGAGGTAATAGGGAGGCAGTCATGTTGCTCAAGTTATTAGTCACCGATGAGATGCTTCCAGAGGTGCCATCTGGCAAGACTGCTGTGGAGATATGGAAACATATGAAAGATCTCCATGAAATGTCGGATAAAAGCCGAGCTTTCTTTCTAAAGAACATGTTGTTTTCGATGATGATGGATGAGAAGATGTCCCTGTAGGAGCATCTTATGAAGATAAAGGAAATACACGATCAACTGGAGGCCATTGGTCGCAAAATGGAAGAGGAGGATATGGTAGTGATTACATTGAAGAGTCTACCACGATCCTACAAACATTTTATTGAGACGCTTAACATTACCTCCACTAATGTTGACTTGAAGTTTGATGAGTTGTGCAATAAGTTATTGCAGCAAGCTAGATGGAGACAGTAATTTGGTAGCAACAGTGATATGGTCAGTGCAGAACAAGCATTTGTTGCCAAGGACAAAGGCACAAGCGAGTCCACTCAGCAGAAAGGACAACACACATCTGAGGAGGGTTCCAAGAAGAGTATCACTTGTCACTATTGTGGGAAGCTTGGTCACATCCAGAGGTTTTGCACAAAGCGGTTGGCTGATCAAAAGTCCAACCAAGAACAGTCTTAGCAACAGGCTCATGTAGTAGAGCATTCTGAGGAGAAGGCGAAGGAGTCAACCTTTTATGCATTTTAAATTTTTTCTATGTTTAGTTAAAATGATGACCATTAAGGGAGAGTATTAGAATAATTAATAATGGTCATCTTTAGTTAGTGGATAGTTAGTGGGCTGCTTAGTGGGCTGCTACAGTTGTTAGTGGGTGAGGTAGATAGACATTTTTTAATGTCTATAGTATTTCTACCTTCTCTATAAAATGTAATCATCTCCTTTGATAATACAGGGCAATAAGCCAGTTCATTTCTGAACAAAATTAAATGACTGGAACAGTACTATTGTTTACAGTCTTACAATGATAAACAACTGCAAACTACAAGTGTTATTACAATATTTCCAAAGCACAATGAAATAGATGAGCTCCCACTTTAATAATCTCTCAATTATTGAAGATATAACCAAAATCAGAAACTGAAGTAAATCTGATATGAAAATCTGCAAACTGGAATTCTGAATCAACAATCAATGAAACACCAAAAATAAACAAAACTCTTACCACACTCTGCAAACTCCTACCAAACTGAAAGCTCTTCAATTCAATGACTAGGCGGCCATGAAACAAACAATTTCCAAGCTCCAAACTCCACAAAACACCCAGCATGATTTCCAAGGCATTTAATGCATGGTACGACACTATGAGAGGGTCGACCTCTCTTAAAAAATCATCCACTTCACTATAAATTCTGTCCTTGCACAAAAAGAGGTGCCTCAAGCATATAAATTGAATGGACAAATATCCATATGCAAATAAAATTTACCTATGGAGCTGTATTCAAATTCGCCTTGCAGCCATGACTGAACCAGCAACTAAAAAACTCAAGAAATCTTCAAAATTCATCAACCATGAAGCTCAATCTACTAGTCTAGATGAAGCTCAATCTACTAGTCTGGATGAGAAGTAGTAATTTTCCAATTAGGTGTTATCTTTCAAACACTAAATTGGTTCTACGCTAGGAGGTATGCATTCCTTTAAGCCAAATTTAAGTAGTCATTCTGACATGATAACATTAGCAAAAACCATGGATGCCAAATGTTGGAGCAAACTCTCTCTTTTAAAGAACTTGAGGTGATTGTTGATTTTCCAACTTTTCTCTCCAAGGGACGGCCAAAGAATTTGAATCATTTAATTTTTAAAAGATAAATAATTGCTCCTCAACTTTGGCGTCCAACTCCAAAGCACATTTTAAACATAATAAAATATTAATTATTTCCTCATGAGGCGTCCTCCCTTCATGAACACCTTTTAAAACAACTTCAAGTTATCATATTAGACCAAGGGGGTCAACTTAAGATTAAAACATTAATAACTTGAAATAACTCATTTCTCCCTTTTTTCACCTCAATAGCCAAATTCAACAATATTCAACTACTCCAACTCAAATGGAAAACTTACTGAAGACCTGTCAATTGGATCATTGCCAAAATTAGAACTTACTAAAATAGTAAATTCTAAGAAATGCCAAAAAAAACTCCAAACAAAGGAAACTCTGATTTCACCTCAACAAGCCTACGGGCCTCCAGAATAGGCTGATGAGCCATTGAGTTGATCACTGATGAGAAGGGAACATTACAATGAATAATGTACAAGAGAATCCTTGCATATATAGGCAAGGGTAAGACAAAAGACAATGTAGGATTATGAGAGGCATCATAATCATATGAATTGAGACACAAAAAGTAAATGCCCTAAGTTTTAAGGATCGGGACCCCAAAACAATCTCATGGAAATAATCATAACTCGTTATCTCATAAATAAATGATACAACCTCGTTAAATAAATAAATATCATAACACATCTTCATATGTGTAGTGCATAATCCAGGTAAAGCACATAATATATTATAAACAAAAATACAACTCTAGTTCTCATGCTAGGAAGCCAAATAATGATACAATTTGGAAGTATAAATACAATCAATCATATAAGAACAATGTGAGGAATATACAATACAGTCATTGATCTCCATTGACCCTCATAGTCATCCGCAAGTCAAGAGACGAGAACATGGCCCAGGCGTTTTTCCGCCCAACTACGAAGCTTATGCTTCCCCAAAATTCTTCCTAACATGAAGAATATTTGACCCTGCATGGAGTACCTAGCAACCTGAAAATAAAAAGCAGGAGGGAATCCTGGTGCAAGCCTAATGTATATACATGCATTTTTAACATGAACATGCAATGTCCCACAATCAGGATATGGCAGAGAAATATATAAATAAGTTTTGCTAGGTAAATTCCATCTATTTCAATGAACACATGCCTTTGGCCAAAGCACTAGAACTAACCGATAGATCTCAAAAAGAGGATTGACCTTCTTTGTTAGCCCATATTTGGCACCCTATCCTGGAAGGTAAACTCAATCACTCATAGAAGACAGTAACATGCAGAATGATCACAAAAATAAACAAATACTCTTTTTTTTTCATGCAAACGTTATATTGTACATCTTTCATTATTTCATCTTTCATAAAAATATATGATTGACATGCAATTTACTTTTTATATGCAAATGTGACTATTGACATGCAATTAGTTAAAACATTCAAATTGGATTTATTTTATATGCATACTTAGTATTCTCACTGTTATGCTTTATTTAACAGAAAAAGGACAGTTGCATATATATATATGTATTCATTCAGAATTAGTTAAGCAGAGATAAATTGGTTTACTAATGTCATCTTACTGATGATTATTTCATGTTTTTTCATACAGAAAAATATGTCAACTACTGAAAAAAAAATAAATGTATGGAATTTTGGATTCACAAAGGTTTTTATAATGGCAGCAAAATTATATTAATGTTTACAACCATAAACTGAGATTTAAGGAAACACAGAAATTTTTAATAACAACATAGAATGCATGTCAAATTACAGTCCCTTTCTGCCAATTTATTGAGGTATCATAGACTTGTATCATAATATATATTTAAATCAACAGGTATACTGAAAATTCACCATTCCACATTGTTGGCGTTTAAATTCGCACCTCTGGAATGCAGATTTGAAAACGGACAGCTATACACAGATAAACTGCTCTTCAAATTAGGAGGGGAAGCTCCCTCTTGCTGATGGTGTTTGAAAGAAAGTAAACTAAAACTAAGTTGCCTATCTTTTTGATCAGCTTAGAGCACAAGTTTTTTTAAACACAAACGCCGCAGCTGAAATTTTCTGATATAAGAAGTTCAACTACAACTAACTTAAACTAAAGACATTCTTAACCTCTCAAGTAATAGCAGAGCAAGAGAAGTTAGAAATTAACAAGGTAGATTTTCTGACAAAAATACTTCAATAATCTCTCTTTCAACGAACACCTACACACTTCACTGCAAGCTGAAATAAAGATCATAAAAGTAAAACATAGATAACTGAAATCTGAGATTTTGGACCAAGGCAAAGGAGGCTCATGATTTTATTACTCAAATCTCTAAACAAAGCTCACTTCTAACATGCCTTGAATAAGAAATTGCAGCTAAGGAGGCTTGCAAACTTATTCTTAACACAATAGAAAACAGCAATCTCACTAACTCCTTGTTGGCTAAAGAGGCTCAACAATTTGCTTATCACAACACAAATGAACAATACTTGAGCAACAAATAGAAGGCACAATAGGCTCAGCGTTTGTTGTCACTAGCACGGGTTAAAGAAACTAAATGAGCAGTGGCTCTTTTATAGAGCAGAGGAGTAGGAACCTAAAATCTCCTTTTTCTAATCTAGGGCTTGCTCGGCAAGCAAGCTTTATTACTAAATCTAGAAAGATCAAAACCTAAGAAGAAAAAAGCGGGAAACGCCAACTATTACATCTTATCTTCTTTCTATCCTCAAAGAATGGATAAGGATTATTCCAAGAATAGAAAGAAAGCGGGAAAGAAAGCTTCTAGAAGAAAGCTGCTTTAAAGCTTGATCACATCCGCTAGGAAGTTAGAGATTGTGTTTCGGTTCGGTGCATCTATGCCATCAACAGCAAAACACCGCTTTTCAAGAATATCTTCAGCATCTGCAATAGATCTCAGGAAATCTTCAACCTCATTGGCCGCTTTATCGAACTTTGTTGACATCACTGAAATATGACCTATCCTTTCGCCAACTGGACTGCAACTGAACAACACTCTAGAACTGATTTTGCACCTCCTCCAAGCTAGCGTAGAACCGTCTTCAAGACTGTATGGAGAAGGGATCTCCATGACGAATTCATTGATGAAAGAAGAGCTTCAACCACCCTTTGTCTGTAGACGATGAATTCTTCAGATATCCTCTCATAGGTTTTAACTTTGAAAACATGACGCTCCCTCCAAGCAAGGATTTGTTTCTTGTGTTCTCTGAAACTGCTGAACTGTAAGCCGTGTCTAAATCAGCAATGATAATCTCATGTCTCGGTTTTACTTCAGCCAGTGTCTGTTCAAATCCTTGGATACCTTGACGTAGCTTGTGAGCGTCTTCCCTTAACTGGAACATTTGTGCCAAGATCTCTCTTCCTCTGACAATGAAGTTCTCGATCCACTCCTGAGTCTCTTTCCCACAAATAACCAGCTGTCTTAACTGATGGTGATCAGCTGGTGTCTCCAAGATCTGGGGCAGCAACTGGGTTGTTTGTGAAGAACCACGAACAAGGTTAGAAATGAAAAGCCTAAGCTGCTGATTTTCAGCCTTGAGGGCTGCCTTGTCTTCTCCATCTTTAAGCACTCTTTCTTGAAGGTTTTCGGATACAACTTTGAAGAGACTCAAATCTGCATGTCTGGTATTTCTACCGAGATTAGCCTTGACCATGACGAAATCATCCATATTTACCTCGTCCCTATTCTTATCTTCTGGGGGCACTGCAGTCTCTATGACTATCTCATTATCAGGATTCCTATCAAAGTGAACTTGCTTCTTTGCCTTCTTTTTAGGAGGTTCCTGATAGATATTATCGAGATCATCAACACTCACTTGATATGAAGGCCTTCTCCTAACCCTTCCTAAGGAATTCTCAAGCCAAGACACAGTAGTATCTTTACTAACTTCCTCAGGAGGTACTGCTGCAATCTCTTCATCATTTTTGATATCAAGATCAATGTGAATTGGTGAAGAACCCGTTAAAGGTACAAAAACATGTGTTGAAGGTGGCTCCTCTGCTTCATTTTGAGGTAAGGGCTTGTCAGGAGGAACTTCTGAATCAACTGTAGGCTGCTCCTGTATGACTATGCCTGAGAAATCCAACCTTCTTTTTACATTTTTATTTGATCTACAACCTTTGACGCCATCTTGAGACTGACTTTTACCCTTTCCTTTCGACTGTGTTCTGGAAGAAAAGGGAATTATCCTTGGTGGCTCTGCTACTGGAATGGAGTTCTTCCTTTTAAGCGCTAAGAAAACCTTACTATGCTCAATGACTTGTCTTGTTCTATCTTCAACTGAAAGAGATTCCTTGTTTGCCCAATTAACTTGTGGAAGAGGCTGATCCTCGATTCGTTTCTGAGTGTACATCGGTAGAAGCACATCTTCATCATCATCAGAGAGCCCTTCTATATCTTCATTTAAACAGTCTTTCATCTGATAGAGAGTTAGCCTGCTGTAACTACGCCTTGGCACTTCAAACTCATCTGCACAATTAGCCCAAAAATCTTCAAGTGCGGCTATGTGATTATAGTTCTTCTCCAATCGGCCAGCGTAGACACCATGAGGATCAAATGATCGCCTCTTGCTGTAGGATTTGAGGCCGAATTTATCTAACTCTTCTCCAATTGTTTTGGCATCTGCAACAGTCCTGCATGTATAAATACCCAACCCTAATGGAAAGTGAAGAGAGGGTTTCTTTCTATTTCTCAAGACTGTGTGGACACCGTGAGCCTGCCTCAAGAATTCCATGAAGATGACCTCATCTGACGGATACCTTGGCAACATGAGCGGGGCACCTGAATAACCATAGACCCTGAGATAGGTAAAGGTAGGAAACTGTATAAACCAATCCGCCCATTCCGCCATTGCTGCCCTGGCAATGAAGAGATGCGGACGTGCAATTCGTTGTCTAAGTCCCGCACTGTGTACATCAAGAATGCCTCGTTCACCCTTTTGTAGTGGTGCAACGACTTTATGAATTCCAGCTGAGGATAATAGTTATATATGTGTTGTACGCTCAACGATCCCTCGGTGTTCAACCCTCTGAATTGACCTTGATAGGCCACCAGTAGACTAGGTATGACACCATGTGGAATACATGAAACTGGAAATATTCTGTTATTTGCTGATGTAGGCAGTCACTAATCAAAGTAGGCCAATCATAAAACTCGGTCTTCTTCATGATGTGAGGTATGGCATAAAACATCCAAGGTTGGAACTTGGTGGCATCTTCTGAGCCAGTGACCCTGTTGAGCAAAGTGATGATGATGGCAACCTCGTCCTTGAACTCCCTCGCCCGACATTCTTGGGCAATGTTTTATGTTTTTCTTTCATCCATCTCTGTGCAATCTTCTTGCTATATTTATCTTTATGCATATTCCACATCCTTTCGCATTCATCCCTTGAAAGAGTTACGCTTTCAGGCCACGGGGGAATGGAAAAACACCTTTCGACCATATTAGGCTTTAGACTGCAAATCAATCTACCGTCCGTTGACTGGATCTCCCTAGTAGCCGGGTTGTAATGCTTAATGCAAGCGATTACGAACTCAAGGCTTTGAACTAATATAGGAATAGACGCTGCTGCGAGGAGTCCAGAATGTCCCAGGTTCTTGATTGAAGTGTTGCCTGGTCTCTCTAAGGCATGTAGATCGAACACTGGCTTGACATGATGCAAGTCTGTCTCAGCTGTTTTGATATAATTGTGAAAGAGAGTTGATTTGGACTTGAAAACATTAGGAGTGTACTCCATTTCAGAAAACTCGAAGAATGACTGTAAACTCACCTTGGTTCAGACAAGTCTTGAACAATTTCTATTTTTAGAATGCTGATTTTTGTGCTCCAACGGACAAATTTTTTGAGAAATTTTTCTGAGATATGGGTTTTGTTCAGAATATCGATGCAAGACAACCCAGATCGTCCGTTTTTGAAATTTTTGAAATTTGCCTCAAAAAGCAGCAAACCCTAATTTCTTCAATTTTTCCCGAAAAAAGTTGGTATCTGGGTTTTGTTCAAAACAAGATTAGAAAAGGACCCAATTGATCAGATTTGCAAAACCTTGACAATTGATCGAAAAAGCAGCCAACCCTAGATTTTCAAATTTTCTTGAAAAAAGCTGCGATATGGGTTTTCTTCAGAAGACTGATTGGAAAGGACCCAGATGGTTGAAATTTGAATGCACTGAGGTTTTCACTGACATGCAAAATAAAAGCACTTGCTGCGACCTTGAGGAAGTTCTTGGAAAAATTCTTCAGAAGATTGAGGCAAAAAGACCTAGCTGATTGAAAAATGGAAAGCCTTGGCCTTCTGCTTGAAAAATTTGATCTTCTGGAACAAAAAGCTTGAAAAAGCAAGGTTTTATGCTTGCTGGTCTGAAAAATCTAATGTAAAACCAGCAAGGATGGATTCTTGAATCATAAAAATTCTTCAAACTTGCTGCTCCAACTTTCTCCTTTGGATGCTACCTGCAAAAAATAATGAAAAATACATGAAAGAATGGTGTTAAATAGACTTAGGGTTTGATTTAGGTTTTGCTTTCTTTTTGCTTTTATTTTCAAAACCCTAAATCTCAGTCTCTTTGAATTTGGACGCCATCCTTCAACTCTTGCAATTTTGAAAATTTGAAAACTTTGAAAATTCTCTAAGGCATGAACATTTGGGCACCTTTCTTTACAAGGGGCGCCCACTTCTTCCAGTGTTGGTCAAAATTTTGATATTTTCAACTTTTCTCCATTTTGATGTGCTACTTCGCCTCTGATTTCCTGTTTGACAGATTGACCCGACAGGCGAGCTAAATGGTTCATGGCGGAGCCTGACTGAAACTGAGAAAGAAGTCCTGGAGGCACCTCTGACGAGAGACTTCATTTTGACCTCCGAATTCACAGGTGCACATTCCTTCCAGGGGCGCTCAACTTTTTCAGTGTTAGCCATTTTCATGATTTCCGAGTCTTCCTTCTCCCTTTGATCTTCTGATGAATCTTCGATTCCGGGAGCTGTGTAGATCCGACTGACTGTTTGAATATTTCGTTGGATAGCCAGACTGATTTTGGTGAGGCATTCTTGGATGCTACTTCTGCAAAATCCATCATTATGAGCTTCAAAAGTTTGGGCGCCCTTCCTCAACTGAGGCGCCCACTTCTTCCAGACTTAGAAAATTTTCAATTTATTCATGTCTTTCACTCCTACAGGCGATCTTGTTTGAATCTTGAGCTCCGGGTGTCGGATTGATGAATATTTGGGCTCGTTGCGAAGCTGAGAAGATTTCAGGAGGGGTCTTCTGGAAACACTTCTGCCAAAAAGTAGATTTCAAGTCCTCAAAAGCTTGGGCGCCCCTGGCAAGCTGGGGCGCCCAGTTTCACCAGAGTTAGTTTATTTTTCGCATTTTTCACCTTTGCTTTCGGATTTCTCTTTTCAACTCTCATCGGACCCTCTATTCAGCTCTTTGAATCTGATGACTGCAAGCTCTGTTTGTCGTGCTGGATAGCTCACTGGAAAGCCTATTGCATTCTGAAGACATCTCGTTATAACTTTGACTGCAAATTCATCTGTTTGAACCCTTGAAAAGTTGGGCGCCCTCCTTCACCTAGGGCGCCCAGTTTCTCCAGACTTAGAAAATTTTCAATTTTACTTTAATCTTCTTCGAGTTTCAGATCTTCATTCTATACCTTCCACTTTGACTCGAATTTGCCGGAGACTGGATTGTCGGACGCTCTGACGGGGATATCCAACGTGAAGCTGATTGAATACTGAGCAACTTCCATTGGAGGTCCTAACCCTAATTCACTCATCTGATGCCCTAAAAAGGTGGGCGCCTTTCTTCAACAAGGGCGCCTATTCTTAGCAGAGTTGGAAAATTTTCATGAATTTCAATTTCCTTTCTCGTTCTTCGTGCATGTTCATCGTTTCACCTTCCGCCGAAAGTTTGAATGTTGAAATTGATGCTTGGCAGTCAGATGACCTCCATTGATGATCTCAGAGTTCCAGATATGCTTCTGAAAAGCAGAATAGACCCAGTAGGGCAAAACTGATTATTTTAAGATTCTGACTGCACCAGCCTGATATGGACGCATTTTGAGCCAATCAAAATCAGTTCGGACCCTGTCGGACCAACTTTCTATTTTTAGAAAATTTTGCCAGTATCCATTTCGCGAGAAACCCAGAAAAACCCAGAAAACGTTACTATTTTTAGAAAAATTAGCAGTTTTCCTAAAATTTAGGGATGAAAAACTGAGATCTGGGTTTTGTAGATTAAGCTGCTCTTAGCAGACCCAGATCGTCAGATTTTGAAAATTTAGCGTTTTAACCCCTCATGCAAGACATGCACACCCAAATTTTGACCTTTTTGACTGATTTGACAAGACTTTTACTCATTTCTTCAAAATGTCTAAGTGTAACAAAAATTTTAATTTTGGGGTAAAACCCACATGATTAGAATTGGGCAGATTTTTGTTTAAACTATTCATAATCTGATATCTTATAGGGTCGGTGCTATGTTATAAATGTTACAAGTTAATTCATGGTGAGTTTAAGCTGCAGCTCAAAGCTCATGCTACTTTCTCTCAAATTTCTCATCTACTTGATTAAAAGCTATCCAACACCAATGAAGATGAATCGTGATCTCAATTAATAGATCTATGCAAAAAATGTATTTCCTGCGAATAAACTATCTGCATATTTTAAAGCTCAGGCTTCTTAAGAGAGCAAGATCACCTTAATATAGCACTAATTTAAAATCAAATATCTTACCTAGAATCATTATCCCGATAGACAAAAAACGAAGGATTGTAAAGACCTGCGCTGGCAGCCCATAATGACCTACACTTCTCCTTTTCTTTATTCGAGATCTTCCCCACGTATAGCAATGCAGCGCCAAATTTGCTGTCCCGCAGAAGAGAAAATGGATCCTTCGTTGTATTTTGTAAGGTTTTAGGAATGAATATTAACGTGGGAAGATTAGAAATAGAATCTGCATTCAGAAAAGCAGCGGCTATTGATACAATAAGTGATTGGTATGCATTTGATTATATATGCATTTAATATATATAATATTTGATAGGCATATAAATATATGTATAGCTACTTTCATAATGACTAATATGCAATAAAGGGGATTTGTTATGTCTAAATTGGTAAATAAGGGAAATAGTGAATTTATTTATATTATTATAATTTACTTCTTTTTCTTTAAGCAATCATGTGTAAGGTTGGCATGGAAAGCTGTTAGGGAAGGGCGGTATAGCAATTGTCTTGGTTGGATGTTCCTATAGGAATTGTTTTGGTTGGATGTTCTCACAACGTAAGTACACCACCCTAAATTGGATGGGATTGTCATGGTTGGATGTCTTGCCACTTGGGGCCAAGGGGGGTATGAGCATGCCCTTGGGCTTACTTGTGATGAATAGTTTTTCTAGCACCCTATCATGCATTTCCCTCCAATCCTTAACCATGATTGGTTTTTGGAAAAGAGTATATAGATTGGATTCGAGTTTAAGTTGTTATTCATTATTTCATAAATGTTAATAGTTCATTTATTCTTAAGTTCAATATTTATTATATAATTTACTATGGAATATTATTTGTAAAACAATTTTATGTTGTGTGAGTGTCTCGTAAGGCAATTTTAGGCATACTCCAAGTAGGGGACATTACAAGGAACGATGAAACCTACAAACAAGTGAAGAGTGTGGCACAAAACTTGGAGGTTGCTTCATATATATCTCCTCATGAAGATCATTGTGCAAGAAGGCACTTTTCACATCCATCTAATAAATTGACTCATTGTGATGTAGCAAGAGAGTATAAGATGAAATGAATCCATTTAGGCAATAAGAGTAAAGATCTCAAAATAATCAATGTTCTCAATTTGTGAAAACCTCATAGCCACAAGATGTGCCTTGTACTTGTCAATGGACCAATTTGTTGCATATTTGGTTTTGTACACCCCTTGCATTGAATGAACTTTTTTAGCTTGGGAAGAGGTACGCGATCCCATATATGATTCTTCATCAAAGAAGAATACTCTGCTATAGCACTATCCCACTCTAGAATATGTGCGACATTTGAAAACCACCGAGAAACATTTGACAATGCATGACTCAAATTGATACCTGTTGTTTTTGAATGAGTGTAGTGAAAGTTTGTAGGATCATCAACCAAAGTTCTGACCTCCTCAAGAGTAGTGTAAGCCCAATGGCAAAGATCATGCACCAAGAAGCAAAGTGTCCTCAAGTGATGGAGGATTAGGTAGTGATAAATAAGTGATGTTGTATTCATTTGTGTGAAGTGCTCATTAAATTGGCAATCTTTCCAAAAAAAGACATCTTGAGTGATAGGGTCAAACAATTTTTAACCCTTCTCATTCTCACTATAGATAACAAAAATCGAAGGTTGGCTCATCTACTCCATAGCTTTATGTTGACCATTCAAAATGAATGCCTAAGCCTCACTATTAAATACTTTGAAGAAGGAAACATTAATTTTGACATGGGACCAAGCTTCCTTGGGAGTCATATTCTGGATTGCCTTGTGGTGCATACAGTTCTAAATGCAATTAGCACAATTGATTGCTTCAACCTAAAAGGTGGGTGTGATGGACCTGGATTGAATCATGTGATTGGCCATCTTTCTGTAAAGTCTTGTTCTTCTCTTGGCCACACCATTCTGTTGAGTGTAAGAAACTATGTGTGGATGCTAAATACTATGCTTGCAACAAAAATCTTGAAATGTCTAGTTCACATCCTTTACCCATTATTTGTGTGTATCTGCCAAATAAAAAGATTTGATTGCTTCTCTACAAATGCTTTGAAGCTCTTGAAAGTGGTAAAAACTCACTCTTGTCCTTGAGAAAGCACACCCATGTGGGTTGTGAGAAGCCATTAATAAAGATGCGCACATACTTGGCCTTTGAAAATGATGGCTGTTGATTACTTGCTCATGTGAACAAAGTAGATCATGTGAATCTGTCATATGGCAAGAAGAATCTGAATCAAGTATCCAATCATGAGAAGATGAACTTTGCAAAGCATATGCATAAAGGGCTTGCTCGTTACTTTGGAAGAGGGATTTAAAATAGAAATCTTATGTGGTTGTATGGCTTCCTTTGAAGCCTCTACTATTTGCCAACATGTGCATTCATTGTGTACAAGCTTGCCACAAAAGGTACAAACATCACTTGTTTTCCTCCTCATCTTGGAGGAAGGTTCACTTGGCTTATAAGAATTGGAGGGATGTGTGGACTTTAGAATGTTCTTTTGCTTTGGTTTGGATGGAGGCTCACCACTTGAAGTATATTTAGCCTTAGATTTCCTTTAATTCTTTCCTTTGTCCTTAGATGATTGAGCCATCAATGCTTGGCTCTTCAAACTTGGAAGCTTGACCTATTTCCTAGTGAGATGATCACAAAACACAAAGGTGGGCATCTTAAAATCAATCCCAAAGGCATCCATGGTGAAATAGAAGGTAGATGAAAACACTTGAATGTGCCCTTCAACTGAGATAAAATCAAGATATATTATTTTTTTGTTTTATCTCGTCCACAACCTTTCAATTGTGACGATTTTTGAACTTTGTAATGAAGTCCTTAATAGAAGGAAAATCATTTAGAATAGTGATGCCAAATTTGCCTCTAGTTGTAAAACACAAAACTCATTTATGGTGCCAAATAAATCAACATTTTTTTCCCATATTTGCTTAGGTGTAGTTCAATTTGCAATGTGAAACAACAAATTATTAGATACATGCAATCCTATTAACCTCATCGCTTCATCGAACTTATTTTAATAAGCAATTTTTAAAAACTTCTTATTGATTTTTGGAAGATTTTTAGCCAACATTTGCCATAGTCCCTTATATTGCATTAGTTGTCGCATATATAGTTTCCATGTGTAGTAGTTGTGTAGAGTGATGAGCTCAATAGTCCTAGGTTTTGCCATGATTAGCAACAAACACCCAGCGAGTAAGAATCTAATAGGCACTTAAATTGTGCCTTATACCTTCCCAAAATTATAAAATACTATAATTGCGAACCCCCAACAAATAGCATTGGGAACTTAAGTGCAATTTTTACAATGGAGAATTCTAAATTGACCATTTATAACATAGCAATTTTTTACAATTAAAAAAAATGCTTGCCAAACAAAAAACTAGAGGTAACAAATAGGTTCCTTGTGCTTTTTTGTTAAATTTCAACTTTTTTTTTGTTGCTAAAATTCAAATATGTGAGCAAAGGGTATGCTTGTTGCAATAATGGAGGGCCATAATAACTTCAAATTGAAAATATGGACACTTGGAGCAAAATCTAGAAAAATCACTTGTATGTGTGTAGTGAGGAGCTCAAGAGTCTTAGGTTTTGCCATGATTAACAACAAACACTTAGAGAGTAAGAAGATAATAGGCACTTAAATTGTACCTTATACCCTCACAAAATGTATTAATACTATAATTGCAAACCCCCAACAAATAACAATGAGAACTTAAGTGCAATTTGTACAATGGAAAAGCGTAGATCGACCATTTATAACACAATGATTTTTAACAATAAAAAAAAAGCTCACAAATAGAAAATTGGAGTTTACAAACAAGTTTCCTGTGATTATTTGATAAATTTTAACTGTTTTTGCCAAAATTTGACTCCATGAGCAAAAGTTATGCTTGTTGCAATAAAGAAGGGACATGATAACTTCAAATTGAAAATACATGTACTTGGAGTAGAATTTGAAAAATCCTTTGTATCATTGCAAAATGGTTAGAAAGAGCTTTTTGTTGTCAGTAAGTTGAAAATCCAACACCTTGGGCTAAAGTTATGTAGATTCCCACTGAGGGCTAAAAAAGTACAGTAAGGTACTGTTTGAGTGGCAACTCTAAGTTGAGTGGCAGTTGATCTAGTGGCCCTTGGGTAGAGTGGTTGTGTAACCCACGACGGGCTGGTAATAACCGAGTGCTTAATGTTTGCAGGACTAGGCACTCCAAAAATTGATAGTTGTTAGTTGATGTAGGGATTGCATAGAACTGCACCTATTGATGCTTGTACCAATAAAAAACTTAGAATATTCCAAATCACACCTATGCAAACATAGGATGATGCAAGTGCTAAGTATGTTGCTGAGGCTCGATCTGTGTAGTGATTGTGTAAGCGCAATACAATCTATATAGTTGAATATAGTAAGGCCCTTAGAAAAACCTCTCGCAGTGATTGCCACCAAACCTTGTCATGTTTACTTTCAATTCATATAGCTTTGAGCCATTTGGACTCAACCACAAGGTCAAATATGAGCTAGAAGGCTAACACAAAAATGACATAAAGAAGTGACCCTGAAAAAAAAGCCCTGAGCTCCTTGAGAGGGGAAAAGGTTGATGCAAGGGCTGAAATGAACCTTCACAAACACTAAGGAAATGGACACCAAAGTGAGCATAAAACATATTGTGAAATTGCAAGGGTATGCAATTTATGACATTACATTAGTATTATCAGTTTTGTGATCTCTAGGAAAACTTTGGCTTTGAATGTTAAATGAGTTATGTTCAAAATCTGAGAATAGCTTCACAGCTCAATTGGTCCTAGATCATCCACATTGCTACTTTTATCAGTGGTGACTACTTGGTGGTTGATGATTGTACAGACTTTGCATGTTGCTTCATTCTCATGAACAGTGTTTATTTTATACCATTTGGGGTGATTTTGTAGCTTGGACTTTTGGGTTTACCTATTAAGTTTTATTGTAAATCCACCTCTGACATATGTATAAGAACTGTTTCATTTCTTTTATGGGCTGTGGTTATATGCACTTTCTTGTAGTATCTGGTTTATATGGTGTTTGTTGATATAACTTGTTTGTGGCTATTTGAATTCAAGGATTAGTCTTGCAATTTAGAGCTGGACACTTTCTTAGAACACCTTGCTGTTGTTATCGTGCTTTCTGTTGGGTTTCAACCTTTTGAAGCCAGGTTTTCTTGTTGAAGTCTATGATGGGCCTCATGTTAAAGCAGCACCAATCTATTAGAAGAATACTTTTCTCTCATCTTTGTTCTACACAAAAATCTACTGCAAACTTCATTCTGCTGCATCCCAAAATTTTCAGCTTTAGGTTTGATACTCAAGTATTTTTGTATGTCAGGTAGATCTTGTAGAGCCAGTTTCACACTTTCTGGAGAGCGCTCGTGAAAAGTTGAAGGCTGGAGAGCATTCCAAAGCAGAGGCACATAGAGCTGTGAATTTTTACTGTATTCCTCTACAGGTAATTTAAAATTCCTGTAACCCATGTATTCTTATGTTTGATTTCATGGTCCAGGCTTTCTATATGACATAACAGTCTAATTTGCTATATATTTGATGTAGGAATTCACCCCCGAAGCAGGCAGATATGATGTGATATGGATTCAATGGTGTATTGGCCACCTTACAGATGCCGACCTTGTGGCATTTTTCAACCGAGCCAAAGTTCTGTACTTGTTTTGGGCCATGTTGATAGTAAACTTAAAATTGCAGGATTATCATTGATACCATATTAGTAGTTTCTAAAACACTTAGCAATAGTCAATTTTAGACTTCACAGTTAATGAAATTTGATGTGAAAACTGCATCTTCAGGCAGGCCTGAAACCTGGGGGCTTCTTTGTATTGAAGGAGAATGTTGCTAGGAATGGTGAGTAGCTTGTAATTGCTTATATACAGATTTTTTTTGGTTTTTATTGGATATCTTGGAGTATGATGGTGCCATTACTGTAGGATTTGTATTGGACAAGGAAGACCATAGTGTTACAAGATCTGATGCATACTTCCGAAAGCTTTTCAACCAGGCAGATTTACACTTAATCCAAATGAAGGTACACACATATTCTGTAGATTCAACATAAATGTTGGGATTCATGCTGCAAAGTTGCAGAAAATGCAGATTATTATTAATTGTGTAATTTGACCTTGGCATGCTCCTGTACAACGTGCTTGCAAAGTATGGAAATTATTCCCGCCCATCTCATTGACTTTTGCTTTTATTCAGGCACAAAAGGGCTTTCCTCAAGAATTATTTCCAGTGAGAATGTATGCTTTGACACCAGAGGCACCAGCAATTGTGCAAAGTGTTTTGCATAATAAAAGACCAAAGAGACAAATTAATAAACCCTCCATTATCAGGTAGGGATTCAGGAGAAAACTGGGATTCATTCTTCAGGTTATGAAGATTTTTGGCAGAGGTTATGCAAAGATATACTATTAATTGTGCATTGGCAGAGGGTTAAGGTTGGATTAAGTTTGAATTAGAAATGCTGAAAGAGCAATATTTAAGGCAGCCGGTGATGTTTTCTATTTGATACGAATCATCCAAGTGAACAATGATCCAGGAAACTCTAAAAGATAGGTTTCAGATGTACTTTGTCTTGAGCGAACAAGAACAAAGATACTCTAAAAGATATATTGCAAGATTGACTTTGTCTTGTCAACAAACGCTGAAAAGCAAGCCATTGCTATGTATCCCAGATTCTGTTGGGCTTAGATTTATTATAAGATTGGAATCCTAATGCAATTGTTTAATGCATCATGCTTATTACTTCTTTATTAATGTGTTTAACTTCTAAATTAAAGGACCCATGTTCAGAAAATTTTGAATATCTTGATGCATTGTTCAGTTAAACATTCACGTTCCATTGTCTTTCCTTTTGATAACCCCCAAACTTCAGACGTTCCAGCTTACAGTAAACAGTTGTTCCTGAAGCAAGAATACGCCAGTGGTTAAATAACGATGAATATAGCAAGCCCTTGATGTAAGAATTTTTTGATATAGAGGTTATGCTGAGAATTAGATCATCAGCCCACCCCTGACTAGGCCCTAGAGACGTGAATAACTTCTGAACTCCATCATCTCAATCTATTGTCTGAATGGGAGTCCAGGGTGTGATTCAATCTCTATATGTCCAAATTCTATATACAAGGACATATTCAAAGCTATTGAGGTGGACATTCTTGGAGTCCATAAAATATCCGCAGGTATGTCTTGGAGGGTCTAAACATCATGGAGATAGGATACGGGATGATAGATCCCATGCATGTTTAACTGCCTGAGTCCCTAGAGCAAATAATCAATTAGCAGAAGCTAATTTTGTGTAACAGTTTTGAAGGCTGCGACAAAGAGTGTGGCTGCTAACTCCAGATCTCCCTAGAGACCATAGTTACCAGGTTAAAAAGTTTGATTCAGTTCAGGAGGTCAATTGTTTTTGGAAAATCTCTGCAGGAATTGAAAAATCTGGACTGAATAAGAGAAATCTGGCTGGTCAAAATAATTAGATCCAGCCGGATCTAATAACAGTGCTAGAGACAAGCTGTGGCCAAGCTTTACCTAGATTTGCCTAGAGACATATCATGACTGATCACGACACGTGGAATGATATAGGGGAGAGGGGTCAGTAGTTGTGCGGGCTAACTTTGTCAATATATAGTGATTGATTGGAATATCGTAGAACCTTTGTTGTTTTTGAAATGTGGACTGGCCTCGTATCTATCTATGACTAAGGTTTGGAGGTGTGACTCATCATGCAACTCGCCACATCACACATCTATTGAGAAGTGTCTAAAATTTGACTTTTTAAAGATTCAACCAAAACTTAAATCATGACCCCTAGTTGAACAAAAAAGTACCATTTGTTGCTTGTAAAATATCATATTTTTATGTAAAATAAAATTAATATGCAACTAAATGGACCAAATACCTATTGGTAACCATAAGTCTTTGATATCTCCGACTGTTATATTTAACACATATGGACCAATAGTTGGAACACAAAAAAACTATTTGTTGTTATTAAAATAACACATAATTATTTAAAATACAATTTATATCAAACAAAAATGCACCAATAGTTGAACACTAAATTATTTTGAAAATCCTTCACATTTAATGGGAAAATACATGGTATTTATTGTGCTCACCTCCTATATTTGTGATAGGACAAACTATTAATATAAAATACTCCAATGCTTGTACATTGCTACCTCAATAGTTGTACACATAAGAACAATATTTTTTCACTATGATAAAATACTTTTTTAAATGAGTGTGATTTTATTAAATGAGCATTTTATTTTTTAAGTGTCACACTTATAGTTGATAGATATGATATTTTATTTGAGATTAAAAAAAAACTTATTTCATTTCTTCATGAATGTATTTATGTTTTTCTTATATAACATTTAGACATTCTCATGTGTTCAAGTATGAATCCATTTTTGATCAACATTTGGTTTTTTTTTTATTTACATTTGGACTATTTATTTACAATATATACTATAAATATGTGGTAAGACTGAGTATTATAATCACAATTGACTGCATGACTATTGGACCCTGCACGACTATTGGCCCCTCTCCACTAACATTTGAATATATGTGAATGTAGAAAGAAATGCATTCAAGAGATTTTCCTAGGTACACTCTAATGCTGAATTTAGCAATTTTAATCGCATATATCTTATCTTTATTAGATAAATTACATCCATAATCAAACAAATAATGACTTCCACAAGCATAAGAAAATGCATACAAATGTGGTGGCATTAAGAGACCACCAAAAAAATATAATAATAAATAATGAGTGAATGGATATGAAGGTGGATTGCAATTGATCATAATCAATAAGTTACACAAGGGCATGCCAATCCTTAAGCCTATAATACCAATATGATTAATTGTAAGTTTAACATGCAAGTTGCACATAATCCAATGATATGCACAATTTGTAACATCCAACCAATTACACGCTAATAAAGTATGGAAATTAATTAATAAATTAAACAAAATGGTTACTCAAAGAGTATAGTAAATGTAATTTAGAGTCATAAGAGTCAAAAGTTGAACTAATTCTATATTTTATGTTTTTTGTCTTATAAAAATTGATTCTACAATCATCACAATTTGTACAAGTCCATTTATTATGCTTGGCAAAATTATAAAATGCGAAAAAATTTACGTTATAGATACAAGTACACACATTGTGAAACCACACTTAAATTTTCAAGAGAGGAGTAAGCAGCATATAAGAGTCATCTACTTTTCCAATCAGTAGGTCACAAGATAGATAATTACACTAACACTTCCATTACAAACCTTCATTTGTTCATTTCCTTTGTAATTTGAAGTGGAAGAGAGAGAGCATCATCGAGGTGATATTCACCCTACCATGAAGCATTAATTTCTCCATGTTACTTTATTTGAGAAGCTTGACTCATCACAAAAGATCTAGCAATATGTGGTCAACATGCATGATAGAATCTCAAGTACTAAGTGAATCATTGACAACTAGCATGCTCACACAACAATTGCATGTCTATTGATCACATACATTATGGAAGAGAGTGCATATCAACCCAAGCAATGCACTTAAGAAGGTGAACCAACAACAACAATGTTTATAGTATAAAATGTCCCATTCATCTTAATATGATAACTGACCATTCAATAAGACAGGTGAAATGTCATATCCTTCCCAGGATTGTAAGACATTAGAATAAAACAATAATAATATTATTATTATTATTTTTTTAACGAGGGGAATCGGGTGCAGCACGGCCCCCCATATAACCCCCCACCGCCGGTAAACTTTTTACCGTGACCGGCAGTGCTGGCAGGACACACCAACCGGTACCACGGGATCGCCGGAGATTCGAACCCATGGTGGGCGCCCTGCTACAGGGAACACCTTAACCAACTGAGCTGGGACCGGCGCCCCAATAATATTATTGATATTTATGCTTTTATATTAAAATATGATTATATTTTAATACAATTAAAAATCAACATTAGAATAAAATATTAATAAAATATATATTAACAAGATCATTATAATTATGATTATTATAATAATATTATCATTATATATACAAATGTCACAAAATACAAATACAAACAAAGCCGTGATTCATAAACCAAATATAAAATATAAATAAATAAATACAAAATATAAAAATATAATAAAACAGTAAACAATAAAGTGAATATAATCTAAATTACAATTATAATTGCTGACCATATTAACTAATAAACAAGACCCCAACGATTAGTATAAAGGCATCAATTATCATGAAGAATAAAGCTTATCATATATGATTGGCTAAGGGTCTTCTACATCAACGTGGTTGGAAGGAATAAGGATAAAAGAACATATTCTGTCAGAAGAACATTCTTTGAAATTTGATCAAACGCAGGGCAGCAAGTAGAGGTAAGTATCATCGTATGTTGGATAAAAGTCATTAATTACTATAATGTATTTAGAAAGATAAGAATAGTAGACTTAGGTGGGATGACTATCAAATGTATAATTAATCAGTTGGTACTTAGAAATATATTTAAATATATTATGATGGGTAAATATGTTCAGAATTCAAATGACATGTTAATAATTGATACATATATATTTAGATACATATTGTGATACATAAATACATCATAAATGATTGATAAATGTAATGTTCAAATCATAATACACACACAGACACAGACACAAACGCACACATATATAAAAGTTATGATTATTCAATAATGATGCTTTTAACAATTATTGAGCCGTATAAACAATTATGATAGAAATGAATATAAAGATGGATAGATTTACATATGTCTTTATCCTACTATTAGTCAACTATGAGGTTGAAGGAAGTAAGTTAGGGGGATGTTGTTTACGGGCCTCCCATGCCAAGTACGCCACTTTGAGGGTGGAATAGTCTTGGTCGGACATTCTTGCCGCTTGGGGCCAATAGGTGGGTAGTCTTGGTCAGACACACATGCTCTTGGGCTTAGATGGGTTGAGTAGTTTACATGCACCCCTTTTAAGACTGTCCTATCAAGCCAAACTATGATTGATTGTTAGGATGGATTCAAGGAGTCTCACTCATAAGGAGGATGGACAAGAAAATATGAATAGGAAAAGTAGGTACAAGTGTATCCACTAGGCACACCACTCCGAGGGGGGAATAGTCTTGGTTGAACATTCCTGCCGCTTGGGGCAAGAGGTGGGTAGTCTTGGTTAGACACACATGCTCTTGGGCTTAGATGGATAACTTTGGGTGGACTTATCATGTGTCTCATCCAAGTCCTATTATGATGAAAGATTCCACAATGCATTATGGATACGGGTGGTTACATATTTTGTATAGCCTACATAGATAAGTCATTTATAATGTTTTGATCACATGAATTATATTTTTGATATTATCTAACATGATTGCAAGATCTAAATCAAGATTTATCTTGCTTGAAGCATTTGAGTGATAAGCTATAATCCTAACTACATCAAGCTTGTGATTCTAGGACAAAATTTAGGGTTATCCCAAAAGGGGACATTACATGAACAATAACAGTAGACAAGCTTGTAATTGAGATTTTATCCTATAAATATTAGCTTAATTGATATCTTTCCAAGGCGATGATATTTATGGATCAGTTCATCTAGGGATCCAATCTACAATACAACCAATTTTTTTTCAATCTATTCAAACTAGGTAAACTTAGGGAGAAGAGGTCTTACTTCCTCTGTTAATTTCCCAATCTAGAACTCCTAGAATTAATGGAGAGATGATGCCAATTAATAAGTTTACTCAATTTCATAAAAACACCTTTACATACAATGATAGTACCTATTGAAATTACATATTTTCATTTTATAATCACATTGATTTTCAATCCACTAATGGCAACAAAACATGATAGTGTTTAAATGGTCATAACTTTTACATCTATTGGTTAAACTTAAAACTTTAATATGTTCTAGAAAGAGGAATAAAAGAACAACAAAATCCATACAGAGTTTTGCAAGGTTCCTAAATACACGTGTCAGTAGTTTTCTCTGTAACTTAATCCACCAGTGTACCCGAAAATAGTTTGATAACAAGACAATCTTAATTTTAGATATTTGTAACTATCATTTTGTAGTAGATGGTTGACTTAAGAAACTTAAGCAAGCCAAGAAACTGAAGAAAATCCACTTGGAAAATGACAATTATCTTTGACGAGGTTTGGTTGCCTTTCACAAGAATATTTAAATACTATAAAATATATGTAATTTTGATAATAAACCATTATGTAATAAGAGGATATCCTCCTCCTATGTGTTCTAACTCATATTTCTCACATCTATCTTTAGACAATATTTCATTGATTTGAAAAGTTAGTTAATAGTTTTATCATGAACTAAAGGCCTAGTCTAGACTCTTAACACTTCCATAACTTTATTTATCCTTGGTTCCTTAAACTAATGCTTTTCTATTTACTGGGATAAATATCTTATAGACAACTATGTTTCATTAATGACTTTTATAGAATTTGTAAATTGCCATCCAAATTTGAGAAGTTTGCAAATTATATTAACCACCAATTAAAATGAGTTGGCATAAAAAATGCAAAAAAAATTAAATAAAGATGATTATTTTGTCATACAACAAATTCTCACCAATCACCAATGAAGGCAAGAGTTGAACACAACAAGGATTTCTTAGCTAGATTTAAAAGAAGTAGATTCATATATACAAGAAATAAAGGGCAATACATTTTAGAAAAAATACATTTTGATTTATTGAGTCTTTATTATGCGCTTCCACTTTAAGACAATTGCTAAGCTATTCTAGTCTTTGAGACAAATTTAATAATGTATACCCTTCCCTCAAGTTTCTATTGACTTGAAGTTTTATTAGCTTCCTCAATTTCAAATATTGGCCACCACTATACTTTAAATTCCATCTTCATGTTGATATTAATGATGAATTTCTTTTATTGGTTCTTTGTCCAATTTGCTTTATTAAAGACTTTACCTTATCATTCTCTATGGTGTCACACTTTAGCATCTTATAATTTTGAACACATTATTTTCATAATACAAGTCCCTATAAATATTGTGTATAATAAAAGGATTGCATTCCTTTCAAACATACCTACCAAGTAAGTAAGATAATGTCACCAGGAAAGAAAAGATTACACCATTTCAATATTATTAACACTTTGTTCATCAAGGACAAGATCACTTGTTGTTAATGCCTTTGTGAGTAGCTGCTACATGTATGAGAGTTTTCCAGTTGATGTATTCAAGTCCACATAAACCAACTTCTTAGAAATTGGTTATTGGAAATAATCTACCTCAAATAAGACCTATAAAATGAACATGATTTTCATTTAAAGAAGAGGCAACTAAGGAAATTAGTAATGACATTGTTGCAACAATCACCATAGATGATTCCATTTATATATAATATTTAACACTAATTTAGTAGTTGAGATGAGAGAGCACCAAAATAATAAGAGAATTCAAAGCCCCCCAAAAATATTTTCCTTCTGTCCTTACATTGATTATTTTCAAGAATAATAGTCAAGAATCATTGTTGAAAAGTCTTTCCAACAATTTTAGGCAAAAAGTTGTTGGGTCAGCATAAACCCAAATTTCACAACCGTTGCTAACATCTTACCATGATACACATGCATGCAAATCATGGATGCATCAACAAGGCCTGTGGGGGAAAGAAACTACTGAGTTTACTTTTATTTTATTTAATGAGCTTGGGGTGCATTCCATAGAGTTTAGATCGCATGCACCCATTCCACAAAATCAACAAGAAATTTGAGCTGCTTTAGGTAATTCTATATATTTCTTTTAAATTGTCTATATAAGTGTGGAAGGCTTTGCCCCAATCATTTTAAAAATAGATTATATTATTCTATCATTCGTATCAAGGGTATTTATGATTCTTCACCTGTCTTAATGTCACTTATGATTTGATCTCTTATGCAATTCCCTTAATAGCTTTGTTATATGTGTGTGCTTAGTGTTGGAAAATGTGCCTCAAAATTACTGACATGAAACTCCTGAAAGAGAAAAATTGGTGAGACCCTTAGAATGTATTGCCGACTAGTAGCTATGTTCTAAACTCCTGAAGATGTCAGATCAATGTGACATTGGATCTATCTTGCCGACGTAAGTCATTAGCAAGACATGGGCTATTAGAGTGAGATTCCTAACTTGTTCCAATGGTAGATCTCTTGCCGATGGGTTGGTTCCTAGTGATCATCGGGGAGACTCTTGGCGATGAATGTCATCGGGGAGACATAAATCTTTGAAGTGACATTCTAGACTCATTCCGATAGTAGATGTCTCTCCGATGGATTTACACATGATGTATATCTAGGAGACTCTTGCCAATGATACTTGGTCGAGGTGACATGAAGGTTCTATAAGAGTCTTAGCAAAAAAACATGTCTGGACAATGAATTTGTTTTGGTGTGACTCTAGCCGATGATACTTGGTCGGGGTGACATGAAGGTTCTATAAGAGTCTTAGCGACATAACATGTTTGGTTGATGGATTTGTTTCGATGTGACTCTAGCCGATGATACTTGGTCGGGGTGACATGAAGGTTCTATAAGAGTCTCAGCGATAGAGCATGTCTGGCCAATGGATTTGTTTCAGTGTGACTCTGGATGATGATACTTGGTCAGGGTGACATGAAGGTTCTATAATAGTCTTAGCGATAGGGCATGTCTGGCCGATGGATTTGTTTCAGTGTGACTCTTGCCGATAAGGACAGTTGGTTTCCTTGTGACATCGGGGAGACTTGAACTATTGGTCTGACTTCTCAAGATGTTGCCAATTGCTTTGGTCTTGCTGATGGCTTTGTGATCGGGCACTTTGGCGTCAGTGAGACACGGTCTAGTGTCTCACCAACATGTGATATAGTTGAACCTTTTTTGACCAAATGATTGTCCTACGTGGTTTGTTTTGGACTAATGAGAGAGGCAGAAGGAGAACCATTGGCAGTTGAATTGTTGTGACTGTTCTTATGTGGAATATCAACAAACCATGAACTAAAAGGATTTCTCTGTAATGGTTGAAGATGATGAACAATTCGGTGGTGAAAGAGTTGTTCGATTGAACACGAATTGATCAGTGTGTGTATTCATTGTATGCTTCTCAGAGCATTGAAACAGTGATGTTCTGTACAAGGTTGATCAGGGAAATTTTGTTGCTATAAAATTGACATATGAAAGTGAAGTTTGATCTCTGTATGTAATTCTATTTATTGTAATACAAAGAGGCTTTACTTGGTGTGGTGGGTTTTTCTCTCGTAAGGTTTTTCCCACGTAAATCTGGTGTCTAATTGTGTATATGTTTATTTCTCTATTCAGTTATTCTTTTCATGTGTATCTTATTGAACTGTAGTTGCAAAATTTAAAGTCATATTTGCATTCTTCTCTGAGTTTTGACATTAGGAGAGTTTGTTCCACACCTTAACTTTCCTTTCACTTAGATGTATAGATATGTATTTATACACACACCATGGATGATTCCATTTAGATATAATATTGTACACTAATTTAGCAGATAGTATGAGAGTGCACCAAAATAATAAGAGAATTCAAATTCCCCCCAAAAATATTTTCCTTTTGTCCTTGGACTGGTTATTCTCATGAATAATAATAAAGAATCCTTGCTGAAAAATCTTTCCAACAATTCTAGGCAAAAATTTGTTGGCAGACATAAAACCAAAATTTACAACCTTCGCCAACATCCTACCACAATACACATGCTTGCAAATCATGGAGGCATCAACAAGGCATGCGGGGGAAAGAAGAAACTACTTTGAGTTTACTTTTATTTTATTTTATGACCTTGGGGTGCATTTCGTAGTGTTTAGATCACATACACCCATTCCACATAATTGACAGGAAATTTGAACCACTTTTAGACAATTTTATATATTCCTTATAAATTTCTAAACAAGTGTGGAAGGCTTTTCCCCAATCATTTAAAATAAGATCATTTTCTTCTACCATTTGTATCAAGGGTGTTTACGATTCTACACTTGCCTTAATGTAACTTAAGACTTGATCTCTTATGCAATACCCTTAATGGGTTTGTTATATGTGTGTGTTTAGATGTGTACATATGTATTTATACACACACCCGCACCCACACACATATGCATATATAATATTGTAAAGGAAATGTTAATGCATACAAAGCAAACATGAATTAACCTAGATTAAATAAATATCAATTAGGAATGGATAAGTGAAATGATATTTGCAAATTTACTTGCAAAAAATAGAACACTTAGCTATGAAAACTATGATGAAATAATTATAACCTACAAGATCAATCCTATACTCTGTAGAACTGCTATGTATATTTGTGTATATATATAGATACACATATATTTGTTTTGATGAAATTTGCATTTCCATGCCAATTCTCATTTTGTTTGGAGCTCATTTTGATAAAATATCTTAAAACTACATATCAACAAGTAGCACACTCTTGTACTAAGTTGGCTCATGACCCAATATTGACGTGATCTCTCCAATTATTTAATTAGTTTATATTTCATTTTTAGGCAACTATATACAAGTAAGGAACAAATATATACACTAACCTTATGCAACCTAGCTACATGAGTCTAAGTGTGTGTGTATACTTCCGTCATGATAGGTTACCTCCACTGAGTAGATCATTTTTTTCAATGATACTCTCTCTAACCTAGGAGAGTGTCAATGGTTCATGCTGCACTTATGGAACAAAACATATACTTAGTCATCACCATCATAATCATTCCTAATTATGATTCAAAAGACACTTAACATAATCAAATTCTTTCCTAATAGTTTACTATTAAGCAATTAATTCACAATAATTCAATAATTATGCTAGGTTAATAAAATGAGATGTGACATCCTTCCCTGCTAAGGATACTCATGTCCCGATGACTATATGATATCGAAATGATCATTACAATATTAAGCATTCAAAATTAGTTTTCCTCTATATCATAACAAATACAAGATTCATACTTGTGTTTATCATACTTTTACAACTTGATTAATTGACCAAGTTGCTATGAATTTTTTGACTATGTACCTAAAATGGTCCTTAGGTCTAATCACAATCAAACAATTGCATTAGTGTTAGCTCATTAAAAAAGACAAAATAGCTCATGAGAACTCAATTGTGAATTATTTCAATATTCAACATTATTAAATGTGTAAGAAATCATGTTAAGGTTTCAAATAAATCACTTCCAGAGTCAGACAATTGAAAGTATCATTAATCTAGATCATATATTATTCATAAAATACACATACTCCCACTCTAAATTATTTATGATATCTTTAGAAAACATTACTTTGTCACAATTGGGAAGTAAGCTACACATAATTGAATTAATATGATATACTAATTCATACCATGTAAATGTGGCTTTTAAGATCCAACTTGCATTCAAATACTGGGATTACCATTTTTCTTATCTCTTTAAGCATCGTTATTTGTTATACAACCATTTTATCATCTCAATCCATTCCTTTCTTTACAATTGATTGGAAAAATAAAGCATTTATCCTTCATTAGACTAGAATCAAGATATCTCATTCAAAAAATTTCATGCAATTTCACAAAAAACAATAAGTTCTTATTATGCATATCTTCTCATATGTGACACTATTAATGTGTTCATCTATTATTCATGACCATTTGCATGTGACCTAAAGAGTTAGTGAATAAATATGTTCATCTTGTCAATAATGTGAGCTGGACAATATGTTCATCTCGTCATTTATGCCTACTTGCATGTTGTTGGTTCCCAAAATTGCAGATACCCTAAGAATATGCCAAGTTCTATGATTAGGTTTAGCAATGTTTTGGCCAACGAACGGAATTAACCAATATGGTTAAAATTCCCTACTCTTTAGGCTCTGCTATGCCTAGGCGGGTGTACCTTGATCACCAATGAATGCAAACTTTCAAATAAGAATGGTGGAGATTAAACAAATTATAACCTCATACAAATTTAGAGGGTTTGTTTAATTCCAATCTTCTTCAATTCATTCATCCACTCATAATCTATTTTGCATTGGAATGAGGGTTTGAAATAGATAATCTAAAACTAACTTCTACTCCTACTACTGAAATTTAAAATGTGTAAATACATTTTTTTGAAATATTGTTTTAAAATAGATGTGAGCAGTGCCTTCTTTTGTTGGGAAATAGAGTCAAGATGTGAGTGATATGTGCCTTTTTCTATTGGGAAATAGAGTCAAGATGTGAGTGATATGTGTCCTCCTTTTGGTCGAAACTCGAATTGTTTGATGCTTTTAGATGTTTATTGTATACACCTAAAAATGGTCATCACCTTAATTAAATACTAGCTATTTGATTAATATTCCAACTACATATAAATAAATTCTCAATTTATTTATATTGTTCACCCTTCTCTAATTCTCCAAATCTAAAACATATTCTTCTAAATTAATTAAATAAACAAGGTTCCCTAAACTTGTTTTATTTAATTAATCTCCCCTCAATCCAATTAGGAATTAGAGCACATTTCTACAACTTTTTGCGCCACCTCACCAAGGTCACATGAAAATAAATAACTCTAATTTTTAATTAGAATTATCTTCAACTCATTTTAAAAAGCACATGGCTTATTCCTCCCACACTTCCACCGATTTTGGAGCACATGACTTATTCCTCCCACACTTCCACCAATTTTGGAGCACATGATTTATTCCTCCCACACTTCCACCAATTTTGGAGCACATGACTTATTCCTCCCACCCTTCCACCAAATTTGGAAGCACATGGTCTTCTCTTCTCACACTTGAATCTTCCATCCAAATGGCATGTTGCCCATTGGCCAAGAGATTCTTCCATCCAAATGGCATGTTATCTTTGGTCAAGGGGACAACATCTTAATTCTCTTCATCTTCACCATCCATTTTTCTTATTCGAATCTGGACTGTTGATTATTGCCACCTCACTATATACTTGGAAAAGGCTATAAATACAACCCTTGGGCCTTGTATTTGGCATCCACATTTGAAGTAAAGTTATCATGCAGGTTTTATCATTGGAGCTTGGAGCATTTTGGAGTCTTATAGCTAGTCTTTACATCATGTTTTACTTTGCATTTACATCATAGCTTTAAATATTGCATCATAGTTGCATTTTATGCCCATGTTGCATCATAGTTGCATTTTATATTAGTTCATTTTAAGTTTGCATTTGAGCATATGTAGAATCATGCATAGATCATTCCAGTTCAATACCATAGCATCCACCTCCACTTGTTTATTCATCATAGTCACCCATCACCCATCATTCATCATAACATCCATCATCATTTCTACCATTTAGTTTCATGTAGGAATTTAATTAGCTTGCATGTTGAATACTAATCTCGTTTCTTAAGCGTCATTCTAATAGCCTTTGTGCACATAGAAATCTGAGGGCCAAAAGGTTAAAACACTACAACAAAACAAGCAATTAGCACCTAAAATAATGTTGGATTTTAGTGTATTTGAGTTCATGAATTGGGAAATTTTTGTTGGCACAAAAATCGGTGCAAAATGGTATGTTCTCTTTGGCATTGGATTTAGCACTGAGTTTAGCGCTGGATTTAGTGCTAATTTTTGTTGCTTCTAGTTTGGCTTTTGATTTTGCTTCTAGTTTTGCTTCTTGTGTTGCTTCCACATTTGCTTCCAGTTTTGCTTCCAGTTTTCCCTCCAGTTTTGCTTCTAGTTTTGCTTTGGGTTTTGCTTCCAAATTTGCTTCCGGTTTTGCTTCCAATTTTTCTTCTAGTTTTGCTTCATATTTGCTTCCGATTTCACTTCCAGTTTTGCTTCCAAGATTGCTTCTAATTTGGCTTCCATTGTTGCTTCCTTTTTTGCTTCTAAAAATGCTTCTTGTTTTGCTTCCATTTATTAATTTAATATGTTTTATTTCAATTTAATTAATTAAATATATCATGCCTCTTAAATAACTCATATGATTATAGAGTAAGTAAATTAAATAATAATTTTTTTTTTCAATTTAATTAATTAAATATATCATGCCTCTTAAATAACTCATATGATTATATAGTAAGTAATTTAATTATTTAACTCATATGATTAAATAACAAGATAATTATTAATAACATGATCATCATTTATAATTAAAACAAATGAGTCAAATATGCCACTAGATTAATAACATGTCAAAATGATACATGTCCAATAGTCGACATAAGTCAAAATGACACATGTACAAATGATATAAGTAAAAATGATAAATTATATAACTCAAAATGATACAAGTCAAAATGATACATGTCCAAATGATATATTTCAAAATGATACATGTCAAAATGATACAACTCAATAATATGGTATTGTAGACTGTGAAAATGATACATATGATAGTAACCATGAAAAGAGGCATCATAACGATATATCAATAATGATCTTGTTGGAGTTAAAATGACACTGAGAGGGGGCGGGGTGAATCAGTGTCTTAACAAATTTAACCAATTTACAAAAATTCAAAAACACAGCTCAGATTTGATCTCAATATTACTCTGATTAATGCATTCATGAGTTGAATGTAATCATTCATAACAAAAATTGAGAAAAGTAATAACCCAACAGTGAATTGAAACAACAACACAGTAAAGCAGTGAAAACTCAGATGAACAAAGAGACACAAGATTTTTCCGAGTGGAAAACCCTCCTGGGGTATAAAAACCACTCTCGAAATGCCTTCCAGGCTTAATCCTTAAAACAACTGTTTACAATGCCTTATAGGCTATTTTTGAGCACCCACTCAAGGAGCACCAACCCATCATTTAAAGATATCTATCTCAAGGAGAACCAACCCCTCAAATTATATTTCTGAACAATAATAATATCTCAGAGGATCTCTCTATTTTCAGTTAAGCTCATTACTCTCTATTTTTCTTGTCTACGTAATACCCTAAGAATTCAACAATTGAATCCTTAAAATATTACATAGAAAAGAATATTACAATATATCTCTGCATCTTTGATCTTCAAATTTTTAATACAGAGTATTTCAATACATTTTTGATACAGCCAAAGAACAATATTCACGAATCACAACTAGAGTTTTTACAGTGTTTTCAACACTGGTTTTTATACAATGTTTCAAGTATGTCTTCCATGAAGAAGGTCTTCAAAGAATACGAATTCAAAAGGGAACTGAAACCTCATACTATTTTTAGGAAGAAAGATGCCAAATAGTAAATGTTTGCAGGAGTAACGCCTATCCAGAAGGCTGTAAATAATTTGTCACAATATAACAAAGCTTTTCAAAAATCTGACCATGCAAAGAAAAACGTCTCCAACCATAAAGAGATTTCCAGACAACAAGATAACGCCCAAGGACTGCCAATTGCTAAAAGAAAATACCAAATAAAGATACCTGTTTGAGTAGCATTCAAATAAATTCCAGAGATTCGATGCCAAAAATAGGTTGAGCTCTCATTTATAGTGAGTTCATAGTCCAAACAATTGTCAAAGACTCAACATCTCTAGAAATGGCCATGTAAGATACAATAGAGAGGCAGATAACAATGGTGGCAGCTAGGGTTCCTTACCCAGCCAAGTGAATAAACTCAAAAAGTTTTCCCTAATCATTCTTTCATTCGGTGTCGTTGAGACAATTCATAATCGGGGAGACCTTATATAGAATACCTTTTGTTTTACCGAAAGCCCACTTGATACACATTGGTCGCCGTGACACATGGTTTTTCTTGCCGACGAGTCCATCCGTCCTATATATGTCACCGTAACTTCAAACTATCGGGGATACATCTTGAAGATTGTTTTATGTCATATCGAAACACCCCAAATTCACACCTATTCGCCAAGACGACACAAACCTCTCACCGAAAGCCACTCACTAGACTTCATCGGCAAGACTTGACGGGCTCGCTATGACAATACTCTGATGCTACAAAAGTCTCGGCGAAAAAACCCTTTGCATAAGTCAGTGAGACACCATGGAATCGCTAAGACCTCCCTCCGAATATCACAAACTCTAACGAATAAGTCAATCCTTCCACCGTCGGTCGGCAAGACAAGAAGACTTCACCAAGATATTACATCGATAGTTATTAGTTTTATCGATAAACTTCCACATGCATATGGTCGGTGAGACATAACCCTTTTCGCTATGACCCTTCATCGAAGCCTTAAACTCTTGTCGATGTGTTCCCATTCAACCTCTGTTCGGTGAGACATAAAAATTTCACTGTGACCTCATATCGATGGTGTAACTCCTGCCGATAGGGATCACCCTTTGTCGCCAAAACCATGGAGAAGTCTTGCTAAAAGCTGCCTGTATGTGTAAAATCCAATCGACAAGAAATCAGAAACATCTTGCCGATAGGCAACACAGACGTTTAAGAAAAAAATGGATCGAGGAGACCTTATCATTCTCACGCCGATATGTGTAAGCCCGATAAAAGAACATGTGAATGATGTCGACTCTTAGTGTATAGAAGACTCCAAATATAATGTTAAAAAGAATATATGCCATGAGAAACAACTAATACCATTAGACAAATGAGATGTCAGAACCAAGGTAAATGTAATGCCTTAAAAAATGTGAGTTCAAAGAATGTAATCAAATGTCTTGTAATCATGTGAAATACACCTATGGTATGCAAAGAGAACCATCCTGACAAAGAAACCATCTATCAAACTCTGTCAGTCAAAGAAATAACATTCATAACATGAACCATAAATCTCATCACCAAGAATTTGAATCATAACAAATAACTCTCTGTAATAGCCAAGAGACATCAAAGAAGTGCCATAATAAAGCATAAGGATCCAAATTGAGACGGATCATCAAAGAGAACTAAGTGAAAGAGATTTTGTCATCAAGGACAAACTATAAACACAACTGAGATCCAACAGATCCATGATGCAGTCTATATGATCATGAATGTCACTGGCTGCTACCAACAACTGCCTCATCATCATCATCACCACCATCGTGATCATCATCATCATGATCATGATCATCATTATCAGCCTTGATGTCTTTTGTATCTATGTCATCATCATCCTCTACCATGTGATCTGTACTAGAACCGACATGTTCTGGATCTATATATCATGAGGATCATCTTGATCTTTTGGAAGACCCGTGTTCTGCAAAAAAAAATATTTAAAATAAAAATTTATTATTTATTTCTTGCAATAATTTATTTTTCTGTTATATATCTAATATTACAACATGTGAAACAAAACCATAATCATATTACATCATATCAAAGTGCACATACCCTAATAAAATTTCATAAAATTTATAGCTAATATGTCATTCCAGTGATGTAAAACATGCAACAATTCTAATAAACGTTAGTAAAATATGCCAACATTTAGTGGAAGAGGAAGAAAGATGACTAGAACTCTAGAGGCCCACCATAATGGATTTCAGTATTCAACCATGAGAGCAAAAGAGATTTGATATCATGCATCAAAACATTAAGCATGCATTCTTCTAGCCAACGAAGAAGGAGATGATTACTTTGCTTCATTTTTATTTGCATAACCATATCATGGTGTGAACCGAGAAGACCAAGGATGTCCAGTTTTATGTGGAGGTAATGGATGTGGTCCAAAATTTAGGAGGGAAAAGAAGGTAAATGTATGATCCTGATGAAATTGAGGAAGAACAAGAGAGGGACAGAGCTATGGGAGTAGCCTCATCTAAAAGATTTTGAACTAGAGTTTGATATACCATTTAGAGAGCTTGGTTTTCATGGAGTTCCTTTCAAAGCATCTTGATGTAGTGCTAGGAGGATCACAACTCAACTCATCATTCACTTCAAAAAAACACTTGATTCCACACAACCAATTTGAGATTAAGGCATACAACTACTTGTAGTTTCCTCAAAACACATTTGACATCACCAAAACAATGAACTCTAACTCAAACTTGTAGATTCCTAAGCTTGTCAATTTGGACACTCAACACCAAAATGATAAATCAGACTTCCAACATGGCTCCAATACCATTCAAGACACTCAACAAATGTAAATATGTCAAAAACAACAAACTTCATTAGCAAATCCCTACATTAATGAATCAATACTCTAAACCGTTACCATTCCAACTCCTTACTTATTTCATGAGGGTTTGTTGAAAATACATATCCCAAGTCCATTTTACCCCTTAAAATGACACAAAAATGTGTTATTATACCTTCACAAACATATTATACTCTTTCCCATCCTTTGTTCATGATAATTCATCAATCACTATTAAAAAAAAACCTCATTTTCCATTCCGAAATATCACTGTCAACAGGCTGCCCTGTCTGATCAGTCAATAAAAAAAAGATTCAAACCTATGACATCACAAAAACCTGATTAGTGAAGGCTAAAAATAACTTTAAACTCCCCTTATAAACAATGAGAATCAAGAAAACTTCAGTCACCATAATCAAATTCCTCAAAACAACTATGTACACAATCACTTTTCTAGATTTTGCCCAAAATACAGACCTAGGGCTTCATGATTTGTATGCTAACCACCATAATTAAGTATAAGTATTTAGAAAATGAAATAATGTGCTAATATAAACCTTCTCACCAAAAATCAGGAGTTTCCATTGTACAAATCAAGAGAAACACATTTTTTTTGTATACAAACCCCCAAAACCCTATGTTTAGGACAATTTTTAGAAATTGGATTGTTTGACCCTTTAAATGGCATTATGAAAATTACTGGTAAAAATAAAGTTTGTCCACGACATCAAGAAATTTCCATCCATCCAAGTCTCAGGTCCGTACAGGTCTGTACAAGGCTGTACTAACATGTTTTCTGATTGCAATTTTTAGAAAATATTTTTTGGACTAGTTGTCTTCACCAAAAACACAATAACTTTCACATTTCTCAATGAAATTAAATGAAAAAAAAAAAAAAAGTATATTCAACATTTTTTCAATCCCATGTGATCTTAGGCCATGAAATGGGCTGTACAAACTGTACCACGCATCAAAACAAAAGGAAGTGGAAAAATAGTGAAAATATGATTTCTTCATTACAAATCTTCAATTTTATCTTTCACCACCATCTTCTCTAACTGACTATAACTATTAAAATTACTTCTATGACCCTTCAATTTCCATTATTTGTCAAGTTTTTACATTGTGACAACTTTCTTTTTGCATTTTTTGACAATTTTTTCAATATGGAACAACTTTGAACATTATTTGACAAATGATTGAAAATATAACTGTGTACCTTGGAATTTTACCCTACTCTAATGTGCAAATTAACTAAAAATGCAAGTGGAAAAATTCTAAGAACACTTCAATGATTAGCCTAAAGAGTGATAAAACAAGGAAAATAGATGAAATACAAACGTAAACCGATTATACCTTCCTTACTGTTGAACACTCCTTGGTTGGCCCTTGATTTTGATGGATTTGTGTGCTCCTTGGATGGCTTTTGATGTAGCTAGATGTAAGATTTAATATGCAAGATGATCAAAGTGAATGGCTAAATGATAGTGAATGATTGAGAATGCAAGTTGGCAGCATAAAGTTACTCCAAATGAAAGTGTTGAAAATGCCCTTGAGAAGGGGGTATTTATAGAAGAATTTGAATTCTCTAGAGAATTCAACGGTCAAGATTCATCCAACAAGGTCAAGATGAAGGGCTATGGTGAGTTGAGAACTCACAAGCCCTCACATCTTGACATGTGGATGGTGAAGTGGCTAAAGGGAGATGAGGTGTAAGTGAGGTGGCCAAAAGGTACATGAGGTGGAGGAAGGACAAGTACCTTCCAAGTACATTGGGAGATGGGAAGAATCTTGGGTGAATAAAAGTGAATTTTAAATTCACAATGATTGGAAGAATCTAGTGGATAAGACAATATTCAAAAGGTGGGAGTTTGTCACATGTGACTTGATGTGACAAGTCAAAGGTTCTAGAAGATGCATGGGAAAAGGATTCTAGGAGGAATAAAAGGAATTAAAAATTCTTAGGGATGGGGAGAGTTGACCAAGGTACTAATTAGGCTTAATTAATCAAGAATTAGAAGATAAATGAGGATTAGAAGCCAACTTGCAAAGTTGGAGGATGTGACACATCCTAATCAAGGATTAGGTGATGTGCACATCCCTAATGAAGAAATTAGGAGATGGATTAGGATTAGATGAAAATGATGTGAGGAATTAAATAAAATGTATTATTTATTTAATTTATTTGATGAAAGGAGGATTAAAAGAGTAAAGCATTTAATTATTAATTAAATACCTTGGGATTTGGCGTAATTAAGGGTATTAATTAAATAATAGTAATATTACTTAATTAACTTGGATAAGAGGATGTTTAGACGAAAAGTGATAAATTTGGATAAATTAAGTGTCCAAATTTGGATGTCTACATTTTGCCCCTCTTTGAGATGGTGCTATGAAGTAGCATCATTTCAAAGAATATTAAAATATAGAACTTAGAAGAAGATGGTTAGATTGGAAAAGATGCCCCAGTCATCAAAGAATTGATTGGGAAAAAGGATGACGGGGATGAAGATGAGGACGAGGGATTAAGGATGCCCCCTCGAGAGGACATGCGGGTTGAAGAGAACACGGGTGGGCTCTCGAAATAGATGAGATGAGGGAGATGATGCGAAGTGATAGACAAGAGAGAAGGAGAAGCGATAGGAGATGGATGAAGCACAAATGGATTTTAGGACAAAAGGTGATGTTTCCCCAGTCAAGGTACAAGCCAAAATGGGTTGATGATGGATGGAGTGTTGTCAATGAGGGAATTAAGGATCCCAAAACAACACGAGGATAGGGAAGGATACATCCCACTGAGTGGTATTGATGAGGGAAGGATACATCCCAAAAAACCACTAAAGGATAGGGAAGGTTACCTCCTGATGATGATGATGAAAGTGTTGTTGATGAGGGAAGGATACATCCCAAAACAACACCAAAGGGATAGGGAATGATACTAATGGATGATGATGATGATGGGTCAAGGTTGGTAATGAGACTGGGGACAAGACCAAGGATTTGATTAGGTTATTTGTACGAGATTGAATAGATGAGGAGAAGATTGATATGTGAGATGGAGAGAAGGATCTTAAGATTTGGTTTGATATCCAAAGATTTGGACTGCAGATGGACGAAAGCTCAAATTAGGGGTTTGGTTAAGCTCAGATTGGGATAAGATTAAAGCTCAGATGAGGATTGGATTGAAGACTAGAATGATTGAAGGATATGATTGGATTGATTCTACACCGAGTTCCAGGGTTTAAAGGGTGTAAGGTATTGACAACCAGATTTTTCCCAATTTGGCAATTTTCAAAAATTGTCAAATTTTGCCATTTTAGGAAACCTCACGGATATACTTTTGGGAGTCCAAATTTTTTCCAAGAAATACCCAATATTGAGATAGGATGAATTGCCAACTAACATCCCAAATTTGAGATATGCATTTTGAGTTATGAGTGAAAATAATTTTTCAAAATGTTGGAAAAAACACTAAATTGGGATTTTGAGGGTCAAGATGAAAGTTTGAGGCCTTGAAAATGTGGCAAAATGGGTTCCATTGATTTCAAAGACACCAGTTGGGAATCCACTTGTTATCTCATAATGCAATCGCCTATCAAATTTCAACTCAAATGGACACTCGAGTCAAAAGTTATGGCCTCTGGAAGTTTCAGTGTAAAAATCAAAAATCAATTTTGAAGATTTCAACACATGGGTTTTGATGGCGGGGGGAAATTAGAAAATGGGTTGGGATTAGATTGTGTAAAAAAAAGGCCAAAAATAGTGGAAAACCGTGGGGGGAGGAAAAATGGGGCGGGGCGTAGTCGCCCCTATCCAAGGTGGTGGTGCCGCTGCCACGGCTTAGGGCAGAGCCGCCTTGTTGAGGGCGGAGGCACCCTGGCCGGGGGCGGTGATGCCCAACTGCTGCGGGGTGGTGCTGCCTCAATTGGGGGTGGTTCTGCCCAGCTGCGGCCGGGTGGTGCCGCCCTGGACTGGGGGCGGTTCCGCCCGGCTGCGACGGGGCGGTTCTGCCCTGACCGGGGGTGGTTTTTCCTGGCTGCAGCCGGGTGGTTCCACCTCGACCGGGGGTGGTTCCGCCCAGTTGCGGTGGGGGGAGCCAGAGGGGAGGACAAAGGAATACAAGGGGGAAGAGAAAGGGTGAAGAGATAGGAAAAAAGATGGAGGGATGGGGGGATTGTGAAAAAGGATGAAGGGATGGGGGATACATGCAAGATGATAGAAATGAAATGTAATCCTAATGTAAGTTGCCATCTTCGGAGCACTGAGTTTTGCTATAGCATAAGACACCAATTGCCAGGGTATGTGGAACCAAGGTGTAATAGTGGCTAATGCATGAAATAAACACAACAGACAAGTAGGCTATCCCAACACCCCAAAGTCATGAAGACCGCGGTCGGGCCAGGTATTGAGATAACCACAAGCACAAAAGGATGCCCCAGCATAACACAAGACCTCGGGGATCTTGGTGGGTACTACGTGGGACAACCAAGAAGACACAATCAAACAAAAGAGCAAGATATGCCCCTATGTGGACCAATCAAAACACTTATAATATAATGGATCATGGCGGCCTTGACAAGTGATGATAGGGAGCTCAAATGATAAACAAAACCAAAAGCATCAAAAGATCGCAATCAATTTCAAATGTCCTTTGCCATAGGATCAAGGGATGGATGGGGTTGATAAGGTCTGTTAGGAAGGATACATTCTGTTGAGACCAAAGATGATGGATAATAAACTAAAAGATTGTTATGATGCGGGATGTTCAAAATCGATTGGATCTCATGATACAAGTGGATCTCATTTGTTAAGAACCAGCCTAGATGAGGGCATAGCTTGATGACACGGCCACAAGGAAGACAAGATGGGACCGGACACAACTCTAAGGACCTGGGCTCTGGGGCCAATCAAAGATTAGCCTTGCCTACATGAAAGCACAAAGCTCCAGAGTTCTACAAGGGAAAGGTGGACGACTGACCAAGATGATGGCAATCTTGATGGATGGCAAAGATAGGATGGACAAAAGGAGAAAGACCGATGATAGACGAGAAGAGCAAAGTGGACAATGAAGATCGATGATGGAACCCCAAGGACAAATGATCGACCTTGCCTAATGAAAGCTAATAGCAACGAAGTTTGTCAAGACCAAAGACAAACAATGGATAAAGGATTATAAGATGATAGGATAAGTGGATAAAAAAGATGGGACCGATACGACAAGATAGGATAAACCTATTGATTGATAGGACGATGATCGCATCACATAAAGCTCAGGGATGGAATAGTTATCCAAAGCATTAAAATGACTTGGGAGGATGATATGATAGATAGATGAGTGATGAAAAGTGATAGGGGATTGGAAAGATGTGCAAGAGAAGCAGGGGTGATGACGATGAGATAAATGGCATTGGGTTGCATGGGGGGATGCTTATAGCCAGATACCAATGACAAGGGATTGTGAGATGGGATGAGGATAAAGATGAAAGAATGGATAGAGATATAGGGATGGGGGATAGGAGGATTTGTTTGGATGGATGGGAATATAAGGATTGGGAGATGAAATGGATGCTAGGATAGATGGATATGATGATAAGGATGGGGGGATGGAAGGAATGCTATGATAGATGGATAGGGATATAAGGATTGGGAGATGAAAGGGATGCTAGGATAGATGGATATAAAGATAAGGATGGGGAGATGGAAGGGATGCTGTGATAGATGGATAGGGATATAAGGATTGGGAGATGAAAGGGATGCTAGGATAGATGGAGACGAAGATAAGGATGGGGAGAGGGAAGGGATGCTGTGATAGATGGATAGGAATACAATGATTGGGAGATGAAAGGGATGCTAGGATAGATGGAGACGAAGATAAGGATGGGGAGATGGAAGGGATGCTATGATAGATGGATAGGGACATAAAGATTGGGAGATGAAAGGGATGCTAGGATAGATGGATATGAAGATAAGGATGGGTAGATGGAAGGGATGCTGTGATAGATGGATAGGGACATAAGGATTGGGAGATGAAAGGGATGCTAGGATAGATGGATACGAAGATAAGGATGGGGAGATGGAAGGGATACTGTGATAGATGGATAGGGAGATGAAGGGATGTTATGATAGATGATGTCTCCAAGGACTATGTCACAAAGGAAGCAGATGCCCCCACTCTATATATGTCATATATGAGGAGGCATGAGGGATAGAAGACAAGTGGATGGGAAGATAAAGGAGATAACTAGATGAGGATAGGATGGGTGACTAAGGAATATGATAGAGCATAGATGAAGGGAATGTATATCAAGAGGTGTCTAAAGCATGCATAGATAGGTACCCCTATTTTGATCAAGATCACAAGAAGGATGGAGGGAATGAGAGATAAATGGGATATGATGGTAGGATGCAGAAGATAGGTGGGATGGAGGGGATTTATGAAGAGGACGGATAACAGGAAGATGAGTGCATAGTTGGAAGCATAGCGGATGGAGAGAATGCATATCAGGAAGTTTCCCCCAAGTGCAGATGGGGATTTACACATGACGCC
>VDFB02094730.1:64237-104640 GCA_007258455.2 Sequoia sempervirens
TAGTGTCAAGGGGATCTATGTTGTATACCTCTTGATTGACAAGACTTTCGTTATTGTCGTCAACGTAATTAGGGTTTCCCTTGACTACTATTGATGGAGGATGAGGATTCATGATGATGATAGGATAAATAAAATGGATCAAAGATGATGGACTAAAGCTCAAATTGGGATTTAAGTCAAGCTTAGATCAGGATTGGATTAAAGTTCAGATTAGGATGATTGGATGATGCGATGGGATTGATGGGATTGGATTTTGATTGGCTAGATTGGATTTTGATTGAATTGGATTGGATTATTAAGATCCATAGGATAACATTGGTTGAACGGATGTGATTTGATTGATTGGGTAATTTGATCGAATGATTGGTTTTGATAGATTTGAATTATTGGATGGGTATGATTGGATGATGAAAGATGTGAGAGAGACCTTAAGTTTGATCAAAGGAAGTTACCCTTAGTGACCTAGAGCTTTGATTGATTAAGAGGATGATTACGGCACCAAATCCACCTTAAGATAAGAATGGATTGATTGGGTCGAGGATGATAAATTATGACACCGAATTCACCTCAAGATGGAAGCAAATTGATTGTGGTTGAGGTTAAAGACTAATAATCAAATTCAAGTTGGTACCCATATGAAACTCATCTCTTGTGCTCCCTTTTTTCATCATTTAAATTTTGATCTTGTATCCATCTAATCAATTGTGGTTTTTGTAGTCAAATTTTTAAGTCATCTTGTCATTGTCTTTTCTTTGCTAAGATAGAGAGAAGTGATCATCAATAAGTCTGATAAAAGATGACATTTAAATAATAGTATGCAAGAGCAACAAACAATGAAGTTCTCAGTTGGTGTTGACTATGATGAAAGAAAGAGGACTATGGAATGGCTAAGGCATGAGGTTTGAATCAGAAATACTCTTTTCCCTTGGCACATATTTTTTTTTGGCCCAGCCATGGAGTTAGTTCGCCTAATTAGCAATAATAGCAAGGATCTAAGTGAATTCTTCCAAATAAGTAAAAATAGAAAGTTAGGGCACATTTTTGTGTGGTTGAAACCAAAGAAAACTAAGCTCCAGTTCCAAAAAAGGGCAGATTGATTAGTGATCAATTCCCAACTTGATAAGAATTAAATTTGTTAAAGGGTGTTCACTTTAGAGGTGGCAATGCCACTATCCTCCTCTGTCTAGCAAGTTTTAAGATGGAAAAGTGATTGATGATCTTCACCCAACACTAAAGGGCTAAAGGTGCACTATTTTAGAGGAAAAACCCTAGTAAATCTGCACCTTCAATATCGAAACCATGGAAAATGCATTATGAACCCATGCTTATGTATGAGATCAAGCCTTTGAGTGAAGTATGATACACATCTTGGTGGATTTAACCACTATAAATATCCATCAAATCACATGAAAGAGTGGCAGTAAGTTAATATAACTTTGCTCAAATTAAGTAATTGTGGTTTTAGAGAGAAAAGACCATCATTCATCTTTGTTTCGTCATAAGAAACATTGCAATTACATTAGTAATCAGAACTCAAATAAAAGGGGAAAAAATGAGACCTAAGGCAGGCATGCTTTATCATGGCAAATGCCATCCAAACCTCCACCTAAATCTCAGAATTGAGAGTGAATTATCAGATCTAAACCTAAGAAAGAATATATGTCAAAATGATAGGTAAAGTGCGCCTAACACAAAGGATGTCAGTTCAAAATATAAAGCACACATTTTCATGGCTCAAAATAGCAAGAAGGCTGCCCAAAAAAGTGGCAAACAGTTTATAAAAGTGCATGTAGGATATGAAGCATGGTGAGGAACTAAGGAAATAATGCTTGGGTAATAAAAATGTCAGAAAAGGTGTTATGCATCTGTGCCTAAGTGTTAAGAACAAATTTGGGAAAGGTGAGGTACAATTTTTGCGTGGCAAAACAACTTAAAAATTCTGCCAAGAAGATTTAAAAGTGGCAAAAGGTTAAGTGAAAAGAGCCTAAAGTAAGCATGAAAATAAATTAATATGAGGTTCACTTTTTAGTGGCCATGATGTAAGCAAGGGGTTAGGATCACTCAAAAAACTCAATTCAATGAGCCTCAAACAAATTTCAAAACACCAACTCTTGAACTCTTCAAATTTCACTTTTCAACTAGGCCTTTCCTAGTAGGTTTGCTGACCTTGTTTGAGTTTTTTCTAACAAAATTCACAAATGAATTCACAAAAAAATTAGAGATTTAGATACCTCTTAGTGAGTTAAAAAACATACTTCAAAATCATCAGATGTTGTTTTGGAACATGTGCCTCAAAATGGGTCTTCATTACTGTCTTAATTAAGCTAATGAGGCCTAATTTACAAAGAAACTACCATTTAAAATATTCACAACTCTTAATAATTGTTGCGGAAGCAATTTACATGTTTCCAAACCCAAAAAAAACACAATTTTTATTATTAGAAACTCACCTCTACATACCAAACCACAAAGCCCTCATTTTAAGCCAATTTGAGGAGGGTTTATTGAAAGTAATGGTTCCACACCTTACCTGAACTTTCCACTACATTAGACCTTCATAAAGACATATGAAAAAACTCAAACCACCATTGCACATGCAGCTCCATTCATATTTTTTGAAAACCTTACTTTAGTTCCTCAAATTCACATGGAAAACTCATGAAAACACCCTAGGGCATCACCCTAAAACCATACAAAACATATCCCTTGCACCCCAAACCATTTTAAAACCTATATTATCATGAAAAAATACATTCCAATGAGTTACAAGTTGTGATAGTAGGTGGAATTTCTAAAACTTCATTTTTTACACCAATCAAAACCCTTGACATGCTATAAATAGGTAGTTCTAGAAACATGAAGATATCTCACTCAAAAATCAATATTATAACCTCCTACTTGATTAAAATGAAAGATTACACATTCCATCAACACATTCCATCACCCTTGGGCAGTGGTACTTTTGTATGGATGAGAAATTCAACCCGTAGCAACATATTTCTTGAAAACACAAAATTTATGCAAAGAAACTAATAGATTTTGTGGTATTTCTTTTAAAATGCAACTTGCCAACACCCATCATGAGGTGTACATGTATTTTAAATTTTTTCAAACCAAAAACTAAATCTAAAAACTGACCAACCACTTTTCAAACCCCAACTACCCGTTGGCCTTTACAATTTTTGCATTTTTGCAAGTTTATTGTTGACAACTTTTTGCATATTTGCAATATTTTCTCTTTTGACCCTCCTATTCACCTAAGAGATTACCAATGAAAATTTTTGACCTTATTCCACTTATAATAATGAATCAACACAAGAAAAATAAAATTCAACCTACCTTGACAACCTTTTAGTCAAAATTAGAAAGCCAAAAGCATTGTTTTTATAGAAATTTCTAATTTTTATAACATTTTCAACAATTTCAAGCCTTGGTAGGAATCCGTACAGGCCCTTATTGCTCTATAGGTTCTTGTATTAGGTGTGGGACAAACCTAGCTTTTATTTTCATCATATTTGGAGGCTCTACATTGATTTTAAAATTTTTTATTGTTGATCTATAGAAAACAGGTTTGAATTTGTACATACAAGGGTTTTGAGGCCTTAAATGGAGTTTGACCCATTCCACCTTCAGTAAACTGCTATGAATAAGTGGAATGGGTATAGTAATGTATAATTATGTGTTTATAGGCTTGAGGGAGCAGGGGTAGGTCGCTTGAGGTCAATGGGCATGAAGCCTAGTTGTAAAAAAGAGTGATTTTTGAGTGAAAAAGAGTGAAATTGTGAGGTTTTAGTATGGAAAAGTGTGAAATTTGTGGGGGAAAATTTTTATGAAGGTGTATTAGGTTTGTGCAAACATATTTAAGCATGTTAGAAGTGATGGCCAAGTGTTTTAAGGCTTGGATCATATTTTTTCAAAAAACCCTCTCGAGAAGGACATAAAGCGAGGATTTTGCAATTGGGTGTTTTAGAAAGTGTTTCTCTTGAAGAGGAATGTGGATTCCAAGGTTTTGAGACTTGATAAGTGGATGAACATCAGAAAATTAGAGGGGAAACAAGTTTTAAGAGTATTTTATTTGAAAAACAGGCCAAAATTGGCCTTGTAGGACAACGGTGAAGTCCAAATTTGAAGAGGATGGTACAAAGTGAACATATCTGGTTTTGAGATATGTTTTAGAAGGCCCAAATGGGTCTTATAATATGGTTTTTATTTTAGGATATTCAATTTGGTGTTGAAGATTTACCCAATTTCAACTATATGGACTACTACAAGAGTTTAAGTCCTGGAATGCAAGAATTTGTGAATATGATGAAATAGAGTTTTATGAGTGCTTTATTGATTTGAATCTGTCAAATAAATGATTTTTAAGGTTTTCTGGAGGTTAGGTGAGAGTTGGAATCAAGTTTTGGTGGTTTGGAGTCTTTTTGGCCTTGTGAAATCAAGGTACAGTGAAGAGAATTTGGGTAAAATTTTTGTCAAACAAGAGAATTTGAGTTTGGTTGATTTGAAGACCTCCCCTACATTGCATCCAAAATTTTCAAGCTTTGTATTGATGCTTTTTATTCAGTAAGTGGTATCTTTTTTTTTTATCACTTGACACTTTTTTTGGAGTCATGTGCTGTTCAATTTGTTTAACACTTCCTTGTTGATGTAAAATTACTAGTCTCTACATTAGCCAAAAGTAAACATTTATTTGTTTTCCCTTCAAACCTTGATTGCAATGGAATATTGGTCTTTGTTTTAGTTAGTAGGAAGTTGTGTTTATTTTTTTTTTGTGCTTGATAATTTATCCTCTGCTATATTTGAAAATCTCACTACAAAACTTGACTGTTAACAATTTGGTGTATACATTTGAGGGAAAAAACATAGTCATTTAGTGATTTCCATTTAGGATAAAAAATATAATAAAGAAAAGTTTACACTCTGTTCTTTTGGGAAATAGAAAAATATTCTAGAGAGGTCGCAGCCAAGCTATCACCAGGAAAGAGAAAAAATGCAGAAATAAAAAAATCTTGCATTGTTTGATCAAACTAAATATGGAGAGTATGATTTCCTCATTTCTTTTGCTAGTGAGCTAAGTCTAGAGAATTCAAGCCAAGATAGAAGGGTTTCAAAATAAGGATGCATGGTTTCATATCTATTGAGTCCAAATGGAGCTTGTTTTGATAGAAAACGGAGGTAAGATATAAAGAAATTGCGCATAGAAACTTACTCAACTTCTTGTTGTTCAAAGAAATGTGAGCTCCAAAAGTGATTTGATGTCAACCTCAAGACAAGCAAGGCATCGACAAAGTAAAGTAGGAGAACAATGCTTGAGAATCTGAGAAGAAATGTCTTTGAAAACACATTCAGATAAGTGGAAACAAATGATGAACTGTGAAAGCTTTACCTGATTCGGCCTCAACAAATTTTTTTGTGAAGGAAACTCTCAAAAGTAACGAGAAAATCGATAGAGACTCCTTCAGAAAGCTTGAGGTTTCAAACCCTAATGATGGCAGCATGTGCATGGAAAGAGAGCTTGAAAAAACCAAGTGAAAATGAGAGTTGAAAATTAGGGCTTGGGTATTTTGTTCTAATTCATCATGGCAGAAAAAATATTGATGTGAAAAAACTCCCACACAATCACGTGTAGTGTATATGTTTAATCATTGAATCTTTTAATATTCAAACAAATTTAGAAAACAAACTACATATATTTTATAATAAAAAATTACTATTATCTATTAAATTTATTAATTTGTATGTTCAATTAATAATTAAAAACTATTGATGTTATTTTATATAAAATAAAAATATGAAAAATATCTTTAACAATTATTAATTTTAATTTTAAAATATATATAGAAAAATATTTATTTAAATAAAACTAAAATGAATATGAATTAAATATATAATTTAATGATTACATTATGATTTTAATTATTATAATTTAAAAAAATTGTGTGATTGTGATATTACATTAGATTCCTTGTGCCCTAAGATTTTTTTTAATTAAATAGATCTGCCTCTTGCATTTCTTCCAAACCATTCATATTATTATTTTGAAAAATAAATTCTAAATAATGATCAATATTCAACATATAAATTTTATTATTATTTATTTATTTTATAATATGTTACAAATTAAATATTACAATTTTTAATTGAAAAGAAGATAAAAATGCCATTTAATTCAAATGCTATTAATTCTCAAATTTAAGATCATATTATTATTTTCATATTATCCTTTTAAAAAAAAATTAATCCTTTACTCAAAAAATTTAAACATGGGCAAATTTGTAGATGATTGAATGCAGAAATGAGGTGTATTATGCCATAAAATATACAAAAGGGATATAGTTGAATTTTTAGGCCCTTGTAGTCACACCAAGGGACGTATAGGGTTGAGGGTCCAATGTATAGGGTAGAGGGTATACTATGGGTTGAGGGATTAGGGTTTAAGGGTTGAGGGATTAAGGGTTGAGGGTTGAGGGATTAAGGTAGAGAGTTTACTAGGGTTTAAGGGTTGAGGGTTGAGGGTTGAGGTTTAGGGTTGAGTGTTTAAGGGTTTAAGGGTTGATGGTTTAGGTTTGAGGGATTAGGGTAGAGAGGGAGGGATGGATGGAGCGAGAGATGGAGGGAGAAGTGAGATAGAGAGGAGACTATAAGAGGAGGGAGGTACAAAGATATATGAGGGTTGAGGATCCAATGTATAGGGTAGAGGGTTGAGAATTGAGGGTATAGAGTTGAGGACCTATAGGGTTGAATATAGTTTAGGGTATTGGGTTGAGGGATTAGGGTTGAGGGTAGAGAGTAGAAGGTTTAAGGGTTTATGGGTTTAGGGTTGATGGTTAAGGGTTGAGGGTAGAGTGTTTAGGGTATAATTTTGAGGGTATATGGTTGAAGGATTTGGGTTGAGGGTCCAATGTATAGGGTAGAGGGTATAGGGGTTGAGGGATTAGGGTAGAGAGGGAGGGATGGATGGAGCGAGAGATGGAGGGAGAAGTGAGATAGAGAGGAGATTAGAAGAGGAGGGAGGGACAAAGATATATGAGGGTTGAGGATCTAATGTATAGGGTAGAGGGTTGAGGATTGAGGGTATATATATTTGAGGACCTATAGGGTTGATGGTTTAGGGTATTGGGTTGAGGGATTAGGGTTGAGGGTAGAGGCTAGAAGGTTTAAGGGTTTAGGGTTTAGGGTTGACCAGTTAAGGGTTGAGGGTAGAGCATTTAAGGTATAGGTTTGACTAGGGTATATGGTTGAAGGATTAGGGTTGATGGTCCAATGTATAGGAATTAGAGGGTATAGGGGTTGAAGGATTAGGGTTTAAGGGTTGAGGGTTAGAGGTAGAGGTTGAGAGTTTAGGGTTGAGGATTAAAGGGTTGAGGTTGAGGGATTAGGATTGAGAGTTTACTTGGGTTTAAGAAAGGTTTAAGGGTTGAGGGTTGAGGGTAGATGGTATTGGGTACTTGAGGGTAGAGGGTAGAGGCTAGTTTAGAGTTGAGGGCCTATAGCATTGATGGTTTAGGGTATTGGGTTGAGGGTATAGGGTTGATGGATTAGGGTAGAGGGTAGAGGGTAGAAGGTTCAAGGGTTTTCGGTTTAGGGTATATATTTGAGGGTATATGGTTGAAGGATTAGGGTTGAGGGTCCAATGTATAGGGTAGAGGGTATAGGGGTTGAGGGTTTAGGGATTAAGGTTGAGGGTTGAGGGATCTTTAGATGCAAGTGAAATGTAGGCAAGCAATTAAAGGCCAGTGAATATTGGGGAAGGATTTTTTGTTCTAAAACCCCTAATTCCTTAACCCCTAATCCCTGCTAGATTAGAACAATTAGGTGCTAGACTTGATGTTAAATTCGGTGCTAAACCCGACACTAAACTAGGAGCTAAAGCTGGTGCTAAAGCTGGCACTAAACCCAAAGCTAAACCTGACGCTAAACCCAATGCTCAACCTAATGCTAATTAGCACTTGATTTAGCACCTACTTGTTTTAATTGTTTTAATCAGTGCAAAAAATGCCAAAAATGGTGCCATTCCAATAAATAGCGCAAATTTTTTCAAAAAATTGGAGAAAAATACATTAAAACAGTGGGTGGAAGCAAAAAATAGAGCAAAAAAGGGAGCTAATTATAGGGATTTGTTGTAGTGAAAGAATTATTAAGAATAGAGGACAATGATACATTCTTGAAAGATTTAGTTTGTTGCAAATTATAATAGTTTCTTTGCTTCAAATATTTGAATATGAATCATTTCATTAAGGTTTGTGTTGATACTAACTTTACACATTTAACACACACACAAAATTGCACCCACCGTTGGGCCTTGCCCTATTTATTATTAACATGCTTGAAAATTTATGTTCACAGGTTTGAACATGAGCCTTTTGGAGCCTCTTGGAGCCTCCTGCACCTATTTTGGAGCCTCTTGCACCTGTTCTGATGATTTTTGTACATCAACTGGCGCCTTTGGTCTCTGTTTTGGTGCCTTTTGCACAATTATGGGCTACTCTATCTTTGATTTGGCACCTTTTGTAGTTTCCCAAGGCTAATACTTTGTGTTGTTGTTTTGTAGGTTTCCCAAAAATGCTTGCCAAAGACACTCTTATCAAACTACTGACATATTGTAGGGGATGGAAGTGATTTACTTGTTTCCTTTTGGTTAAGATAGGAACATAGCTTAATTAAAAGGTTAATGAACACCATGTTTCCTTTTGGTTAAGTTAGGAACGTAGCTTGATTAAAATGTTAATGAACCCCATGTCTTTTGTGCTTGATGGATGGTTGGCATATGCTCTCCCCTTAACTAGGTGACCAAAAAGCTAGACCCATTCACTTTTTGTGTGCGAGTGTGAGTTGAGTATATTGCATGTGTTTTCTCTTTATTCATGTGGAATAAAGATTGATCGAACTATGGGTATACTTTTTTACTTTTGTTTATCTTAGAGGGCTTGCCTTGTGGGAAATAGTACTCACCCAAGGGAACGACACAACTGGTAACACACTAAAGCCAAGCATATTTTTAGTCGGTATATAAGTGTGGATATTAGAACAAAGGCCAGTATCATGAGGTTGGTTTCGACAAGAAGGGAAACAATGGTCTCTCGCCGCATGGATCAACCCCCATGAATGCAAAGTCCTTACTAAAACCCTTGTTGTAGTTTTTCCAAAAAAAATTATCTATTCTTTGGTGCAACAACGATCGTTGCAAAGGCATCCACATTCTTGCAATTTTTAGTAGAGATGAAAAATATGCCATGGGAGATTCATGGGTATTGATGTTTGGCTGCCCCAAGAAGTGAGTGCCACAGAGGGGAGCCAGTGGGGTCAAGCATCTAGTAGTCTAGTAAGAATAAGTGTGGTTGGGGTAAAACCCGTGTGGAATCCAAAAGAATATAGTCTTTCACAACCTTAGGAGTGTACATTGCTTGATGTATCTTTATCAAAGTATTTAAAAAAAAAACAAAATGTTACATATTGAAAGTGAAAACCTTGATTTAGAATTGCATTTAGTGAAATAACCAAGTCCCCCACTGGAAAATTTGAAAAACCAAGCAAATTTTCAAGAAACTTTCAAAAAACCAAGTTTGCACCTGTTCTGGCGCCTTTGGTCTCTGTTTTGGCACCTTTTGCTTATTCTGTGGCACCTTTTGTTTTTGTTTTGGCTCCTTTTGTAGAACACAAAACAATGACCTAGGTTCATCTCCTATGCAACAATCAGTCTCATCCTAGGAATCCTCAGCAATATTCAACCAATCCTTAGGTAAAACAGAGTCTAAACATGTGTGTTACCAAATGATTTCACAAAAGATCAAAATTTAGAAACCAAAGTCCATACCTCTTACTCTTAAAAAACACCAAAAATTTCTATCAACACTTTATGAATTTAGAGAGAGGTTGACCTTCAATTTTTACAAAAGAGCTTGCAAAAAAAATCTTGAATTATACATCTTTTACTATTGGATCATTCCTTAGATAACTTAGAAGTTTAAACTTGTTAGAATTTTCCTCTACAAGTGGAATTTTCCAACCTAAACCAAGATCTAACATCAAAAAGTACCAACATCATCAAATTTATCACACCTTTGATTATTAGGCCTAGTTTCATCATCAAGATTTATCATTCTCTCGTCACAAAACAAAGCTATATAGTCAAATCCAACCTAGTCTCATTAGAATTTTTCATTCTATTTGACTTAGTTGTAATCCTTGGTACTTTTCCAAAACCTAGTTCAAATTTTAGTCTAAAGTATAACACTTGTATGCCCATTCAAAAAAGGTTACAAAAACAAAAGCTCAAGGAAAAAGGACTTGAAAATCACAACATTGAAGAGCCAAACATTGAAACCCCAACCATTGAAACTTCAAACATTGAAATCCCAACCATTGAAACTCTGATCATTGAGACTCAAAATAGTAAAACATAAAATAGTGAAACACAAAACACCATGGAAGAGGTTGAAGATAATCCTTTTCATGGACTCAACAACACTGACGGGGAAGAAATAACTGAAGAAGATATCAAACATGTTGAACAAGACCCCAATTTCCACAAATGTTTAGAAAATATTTTTGAAAGAAATGGGAAAAAATACCTCCTTATGCTAGCCAAACAAGGTGCCAAATTACTAGAAGACTTCGATGTGAATCAATTGAAAGAACCTCCTAAAAAGCCTGAAACAAAACACGTGGTTTCCTTGACTCAACAAATGATAAATATCCAACAACAAATTCTTGACATGCAAAGAGGAACCTCAAAATGATACTTGCTACAAGACATTTTTCCTTATCCATTTGATCAAAGTATCCACATGATACCTTTTCCCAAACATTGTGAATTCCCCAAGTATGAAAAATACAATGGAAAAACTAATCCGATATACCATGTGAGGGAATTTAGGACCATGAGTCTTGAATTTGCATATGAGGAAACCTATTTGATGAGATTATTCCCAAGAAGCTTAGGTGGACATTGTCTTGAATGGTTCTCTAAACTCACCCTACCAATTAACACCTTATAGGAATTAGTCAACAAGTTCATCACCCAATATTCATACAACATCCAACATGACATCACCATGAAAGATCTTTGTAACCTTTATTGAAAACGGGATTAAAATTGAAGAGGCTTTAGTTAAGAGAGGAGTCATTAAAATATACAATGGAAAAAACTCATCAAACTTCTCCAACAATTACAATAGTAGTGACAAACCCAAGTTTTGGCAATGCAACAAGAATGTTGGTAACAACGATGCTTCAACTAAAAAAAAAAACACAAAACCTGTATTCAATTTGATAGCCGCTGCCACCAAAACCAATCAAAACAACAACCCAAACAATAACGAATCTAAAATAGCTTCAACCTCATACAAAATATCATCATCAAATCAAAGAAGGTTCGCACCTTTGGGACAATCCTTAGAAACAACACTAAAAGAGCTTCTTGAAGACAAGGTTATAACGTTACCAGAGTCACGAGATTATAACCCACAAGTTAAACCACCATGGTGGAATGAGGCCATTTTTGTGACTTTCATAGGAACAAAGGACATAAAACCAATGAGTGCATACAACTAAAACATTTAGTGCAAGATTTGATTGATAACAAGACAATATTTGTTGAGGGACCTCACACAAACAATGATCATGGAGCATTTAAGAACCTTCCACCAAACTATGAAAAGGGGGAATCCTCGTCAATGAACACCAAAGGAAAGAATGTAAACTATATCTACGATACTATTGTTCTTAACATTTCTGTTGTTGGTAATCCAATCAATGATAATCAAAACATTATACCAGCCTTTTCGAAAGTTTTCCAATCCCAAGCTATGGTGGGACATGTAACCACACCTCATTGCCTATCATTTACTAAAAATGATGATGCATCACTCACCCATCCACATAATGCTCCACTTCATATTGAGGTTTTGATCGATAAATGTCTGGTCAAACGTGTTCTAATAGATGTAGGAGCTAGTTTAAATATCTGCTCTTTAAAGTTTATACATACCTTGGGATATTCAAAAAATGTAAGACTCTGATAAAAAGATTACCATGAAGGGATATGATGTAGAAGAGCGCTTATCTAAAGGATAAATTACTCTACCAATCAGAATCGACCCTATGGTGAAAGATGTGGTTTTCCAAGTCCTTGATCTCCCCTTGACCTATAAAATCCTCCTTGGAAGATCGTGGATACATGAAATGCAAGTGGTTTCTTCTACATACCATCAATGCTTGAAATTTTCTCACGATGGAGTTGAAATCACAATACAAGGAGATCCTAATTATTTCATGTTTGGCCATAATCAAAGTCCTAAAGTTGAAATCACCATCCCTAGCAATTGTGAAGCATCCTCCCCTCAAATAAATGTTGATCATGAAATCGTCAAAACATCCACTCTAGTCACTGCACTATCAAACTCCAAAGTCCAAATTCATGATCTAGGATGTGGAGAATACCATTTGGATAAGTTGCTAATAAATGACACTACTATATTGTTGTCAAGAAAGGTCAAACTTCCAACAATGATGTTGAGACTGCTACAGAAGAAATGCAGAAAGATGATTGTGCAGAGATTGAAACCTTTTGGGATCCTGATGACACACCTACCCTTTCCATATCTAGTTTTACACAAGCTCTTGATACCTATGGTAACCCCTTATTTGGCTAGGATATCTATGATAACCCACTTTTTGGCCATGATCCTACTAAGGATATCCAATCATCCTTCCATCACACTTTCCCTAGGCTAGGGTATGAATCACCTAATGTTCCCTCTATCAAGTCATCTTGCCAAGTCACTAAGGACGTGCAAGCCTCCATTGATGTTTGTTACCTGATTTTCACCTACGAGCTCAATCAGGTAGGGAAATCTATGTTTCAGGTTTTCATGAAGGAAAATGGAGCCATTGTTTTGTTAGGTTAAATCATACATCTGATGATATTTCACAAGGAGGTTTGTTGGAAAGCACACTTCGATCAAATTTGGCACAAAAATTCTTAGAGAAGAAAGTCGATGAGACCCTTCTATTGTCTTGCCGACTAGTAGTGCGTTATATTTGTTTGAAATACACCGGTCATCCGGACATTCTGGTTTCCATGAGCTTTTATGTATCTCTTCGCTTGGAAAGAAGTCATGCTGACCCTTGTGCACAAGGTTAGCATAAGGTCCTGCTGACAGATGGAAGTCTCGGTGAAAGATGGTGCCTTCGCTGTAAGGTCTCACCGTCGGTGTGAAGTCTCACCGACCTCTGGTGGTCTCCCTAAATTGGTCTTAGCTCGCCAAAATATTTTGCTTTCGGCATGAGGTCCTATTGATAGATAGATGTCTCACCAACTCTAAAAGGTCTTGCTGACTGCATGAAGTCTCACTGAAGGGGATTGCCTTCGACATAAGGCCTGACCGATAAATGGATGTCTTACCGATGGAGGAATGCTGTGATATAACTCTTGCACACTCGATGTGACCTCTGACCGATAGCGATGGTCTCGGCGATAATTTTGGGATATCGATATAACTCCTGCAGTTCAATATGAGGTCTCGCCGAAAGTCCTAAGCTATGCTGATGTTGCTGTAGAGTATAATCACATTGGAGAGACACAATAAGTGTCTCACCGACATGCAATTTAGTTTGAATAGCTTTTGATCACCTAGGAATCTTATGTAGCATGTTTTCAACCAATCAGAGAGAACTAAAGGCGAACCATTGGCCATTTGACTGATTGGCTACCTCTATGAAGAAGATCAACAAAATGTAAGTGACATGAATCTACTCTATGATCCAAAAATGATGGATCACTCGGTAGACAAATGTGTTCGTCTGTAAGGATCTAATATGGATAAGTTGGATGTTGCTTATCGAAGACGGTCAACTTGTAGAAAGATCTTGAGTAGTAAAAAGGAAAAAAGGAAGATGCCACGAGTCATAATGACAGCTATGATGTCTACTGGAAAAGGTCAATTAAAATTTATGACAATGCTATGGAGCATTCAAGGTGGCTCTGATAAGGCTCTTGAGGGTGGACACAGAGGCCATAAGATAGTGCGATGGTTACAAAAGATCTAAAAAGCCATCCCTGGAGCAATCCTTCACCAACATGGACAGTGGGGATACACATTTAATGCAGAAGTAACTTCATAGAAAAGATCTAAGGGCATATCTTTTTGGAGGCTGATATTTTTAGAAAACCCTAAAGGCGGGGCCTAAATTTTGAGTTTTGGTTGTATATATGGCACTTTTGCCTCATTTTGTAGGGGGAGTTCTTCTTATGCTTTTCTGAAGTTGTGAATTTTGTAGTCCTCTCTTAGATTAGCAAACTTTTGTAACTCATTTGGAGCATGATATATAGAATTTACCTTGGTTACCATTGATGGTTCAATTTTCCTTCTAGTTCTTGCAAAATATTGTGCATTTTTAGGTGATTGATCAAGCTACTTCATGAAATATTTCTATTTCATTATAGATTCTTCTCATGTTAGCATGCATTTCTTTGCAAAAGTGGTATTATGTAGGTTACAAATTGTGTTTTACTGAATTGCACACGAACTTTTAATTTGTGAAATATTGCTTTTCCTTCTTAAAAGTGTGTGCATGCCAAACTTGTTTGTGAGATACTTATGCATAATCTACAGAAACTTGTTGTGCAATCCCATATCCATCATTAGTGTTCAACTGTAACCTGAGTGTCTCATTGCTCTTGTCATTTTGGTGTATCACCATAGGATTTAATTTTCATTTTCATGCACTCCTTCTCCCTTTACCTTACAAAATCAGTAGTTTAGGTGATACTGCCAGTTAGGATCCAGCCTTATCCAAAGGTTCATTTCAACTTTAGGTGACCCACAACCTTGAAATGATCCCATGTTTCTCTAGAAAGCTCAATTTTTCATAACTTTACATAGGGTGCATTTCTAGGAGATAACAATGTTAGCAATACTGAACAAGATAGTATCAAAGACTCCATTGATGGAGTCACCACTCCCATTTCATTCATCTCACCCACATCAATCCACCTTGTAGACATGGATCAACAAGTATCATCTAAAGAAAATATAAATGAGGCAAATAAAAAATCAAAGGTAAAAATGCCTTTTTCAAAAGGAGATTCAAAATCAAAATAAAGCTTGCCACGAAATAAAAATAAAGAGAAGTCCCTTGGCCAAAATAAAAAGCTATTGGACAAATCAAAAGCAAAAAAGGATCAAGCAAAGTCCCTTAGCCAATACAAAAAGCTATTGGACCAATCAAAAAGAAAGAAAGATCCAGACAAGTCCCCTAGCCAAAATAAAAAGCTACCGGACAAATAAAAAATCAAAGTAAAAAATAAAAGTGAGCAAAAGTTGATCTCCAAACATGCCTCTCCCTCAAAACTCATTGGGGGCATCTATCAAAGAAGAAAATCAAAGAAAGAACTTGTTGATTCACAATCTACATCCATGTCACTCATACCACATATTCCCTTCCACCCATCCATGTTCACATACCCGTCATATCATTACACTTCCATTGGTGATGTCTTTCAATACGTCTTTGATGGTGACCCCTTCACATACTATAACTCATCGGTTGCCCAAGCTCCTTTTTGTTTGAAGCTTGATGGCCCATATAGCGTGCACATTAGGGATCCTATCATAACCTTTCATCAGTCATATTTGCCACTCATGTTATTCATTTTGATGGGGCCTTTCATCCACCATGTTCATTCATAGAAGATCGAGGCATCGTCACAACAGTCTTCAGATTGGAAGCATATCAATTTTCTACACTAGAAGGGGATTTATTTGATGAACCCCTCAACAACCTGCATCTCAAGACGTTTTACACTTGAATCATCTAGTGCATTGGGGAAAAAGTCTTGAAAAATACTTAAAAATTAGAAAATGTCTTGAAAAATGGCTGCCTTGATGAAAACTTGGTAAACATGCATCTTGGTAACAAAAAATAAACAAATTCATAAATAGAGAAAAATACAAAAAAAAATAAAATAAAAAAGATAAAAATAAATAAATGAAAAGTGCAATAAAAATAAGTAGTGAAAACTTGGCAACAGGTGGTATTTGTGATAGGTTAGCTTTTCCATCTATTTGAGCATATTGACCATTCAATTTCTCTATTCACTTTCACCATCCATTTGCCTATCCTTTGAAAGCTCCATGTACATATCTTGGCATTGCAGTCATGTATCACCCTAGACTTGGGGCAAAAATCCTAAACTCACTAGGGGCAAACAAACTTTGAGCTTGAACCAACAGACAAACGATAGTAAGAAAAATGCAACAAAAATAATTATTAAAACACAACCCAAGATTGAACATCAATCACCATCAGAAACACATCAAACATCCATATCATATCAAAATCCAAAAATAGGTCAAAAGTTAGTCAAAAATTCAAAAACAAAGTCGTCTTGTCGAACTACGTGGTCTCTGCATATATAATGTAGGCAAGACTCATCTTTGATAAGCCCCCGAGACCCCTATGATAGGTCTTTAGGTTAGTTTCTTGGTCAAAATCTCAAAAAACACCTAAAAATTGGAAAATCGAAAAATCCCAAAAATATTAGAAAATCAAAATAAAATAAAATAAAAAAGATGACGCTCTTCTGAATCATGGGCTTATCACGTTAAACACAAATGTTCAATTTTTGTACTTTGATTTTTGTTATCATATCTCTGGAGCGTGTTACACCCCTAACTTTAACTATGTTTTACTTTTTACTTTGAAGTAATTAGTAGATGATTATGCATGTTCAACGATTTGACGTTTAGTTAAAATAGCTAGAAAAATCAATGTTTTTCATAAGTCATGTTTATTTGACTAAAAATTGACATGTGTTTAAAAGTTGTCAAGATGTGATGATCTCATGAGGATTAGGAAAATGATTACTGAAACACTAATCTTGTGTTGTTGATTGCAAGTTACATTTAGAAAAACAGGTTTCCGCCCTTCAAGAAAGGGAGGGAGAGCATCATCAGAGAGAAGGGAATAGATACAAGGAATAGAACAGGTTGTCACCATCTTAAGTATATTTCTAATTGCTTAATGTCAACCTAGTCCTTTTAGGGATAGTGACATTGTCAAGATTGAACATTAGCTGTTTTGCGACTGAGACAATTTTCTACTGAGTACGTTGCTTCTTATGTCGTAAACAAGTTTCGCTGTGACCTCAATTGCGTAATTGGTTGTTCATTTTGTCTAATAGTTTGAATTGGCTTAATAAGTCGAGGAACTAATATGATAGCCCGATTCCTTGCAAAAGGAATTCATTATGATGATCATAATTGAGTTTGTTTTATGGGGTGAATACGACCGAGAGATGACAAAAGGTCAATGTCGTCGATCATGTAGGATTGCATTACCAACTCCTAATTCTTGAATGATTGACATTTACATATGTTCAATCTTTAACATTTTTAATTATGGCTCTCATTATGATATTACATTTGGGTGTTGATCATTTATGATCATCATTGAATTCGTTCGTTTTGACGAATATGCCAGATGGATGATATAACGACCTATGTCGTCAACCTTTCCCATGATGTTAGTATTTATTAATGCATTATTATGCTAGAATATATGTTGAAAAATAGCAATGGCTACATAAACCAAGAGTTAAACGATAGGACCCAACTTTTATTTTAGAAGGGTTATCAACGATCTAATAGTCGCCATCAAGGGTTGTGTGCACAATTTTTCAAAGGCAACATAAACCTTATTTGATAGCAACTCAATTCTCCACCTTCTAACCCCATCTCTCATCACGCCAATTAGCATGGTAATTATTATTTTTATTAACAAAATTTATATTCCTAAGTCAGTTGATGATATTTGAGAGGATAAGAATCATGTCGTGGGTTAACGACTACGGGTGAACAAACTAATGCTTTCAAATTACCTCTTTAACGGTTTCTATAACTGTTTCTTGCGTGGGTCAGGTCGTGGCTTGTAGAACCAAGCATTTCAGATGCTAAATGGGAGAATATTAAGTGTCATGAAACCCGTCACTAACGGATAGATGGGGGGAGGCTATTTGGAAACATGGGGAAGTGGCCTAAGTCGGGGAACGACATTAGGAACTACCTTTGCAAAAGTTGCGGGAATGGTTCCTTGTCGAGCAAGAATGTGGGGAAAGAGGGAGGATTCCTCCAGAAGGAGAGGGGCATTCAATGACTGTCTTTCAGGAAGAGCACTCGCCCTTTTTACTCATTACGTCTTGGCAATAGCAAAGCGGATATGAAAATACTCGATGAGACAAGGAATTAATGTAGAAGACATCCTTAATAATCTGGAGGAAATGGAAATTCCAGAGCTTTTAGAACCTCTTGGAACTTCTCTGAAGAATAGGCTAAAGGGATTCTATCCATCTTCACGTGAAAAATGAAGGGAGAACGAGTGCAACCACAGAGTATAGGGAGGACCAGGAAGAACTATCTCGGGGGGAAAGAAACATCACTCTAACCTACGGAACAACGTTGGTAATCAGTGGCTGGCTTTGGGAAATTCCAGGAGCGTGGTAACTTTAGGGAGGGAAGCATTTTAGGAGATATGAAGCACAGTAGGTGCGGAAAGCATGGCGTCGGTATCTACATCTCAATACATGAGTAAACGTTTGAAACTAATAAGTGTGAGGTGTGAGGTGGTATAGAGAAGTAAATCCTCATGCTCTAATTATTATTTGGATCCACTCAGAGCCTAGAGTGGCCGTTGCTGGTCTTTATGAAGGCCTATATCTTTCAAGCGTCGTTCAGTAAATATACTACGACCTTCATTAATATAAACCTCTATTATGAGCTCAAAGAACCTCTACATCTTTTCTCTTTTGGCAGTTGGCATCGTGATAGTAAATATCAAATCCGGAAGCAAAAAATACATCTTAAATGATTTGATCCATTGTAATCTTGCTATGGCGCTCATTCTATGAGGTGATTTATCTTGGAGGAGACTAAGAGGATAAGAACAGTTAGTTCAGAAAATGGCAAATATCCTTCAGGCAATTGGCAAGGATCTAGCCATGTAAGCTAAATATCCAAATAGCCATCTCAAAGGTAAGTAGTCTTTCTTCTCTTTAGTATGGGAATAGTCTTTTCCTTGTACGCATGCATATACACGCTGTGTAGATGATGGTTTATTAAAACTGGTAATGTGATAGTTATGCCTTAACCCAACTCATTCATGAATCATTATTAGATTTCTTTAAATCTCCATGATGAGAAAGTTTAATTCTTGATTGCCTTGGAATGATTTAGATGCTTAAAGGTAGATCTAGTATGATACCTCAAATCCTCCTTGGCATAGTCGAGTTTGGACATTTAACCAAGCTTGAGAAAGCTTGTCTTATAATGAAGTAGAGGAGTGTTATCTTCTTGATATGTTCCTCATGCGAAATTGAGTCTTGCATGTCTTTTGTAAATTAAACCAGCAGAATAAGCGAGCCAAGGATGTGGACACTTAAATAGCCTTTCAATTAATGACTATCACTTATGTTATGTTATCTCGAGAGAGGGAGTAAACTAGGCAATGCAAGGATGAAAATATCATAGTTCTTGTTCAATAGAACTTATGTTAGTGCTAAGTGCACAAAAGACGAAGATAGCCCAAGATTGGGTATCAATGGAACGCTTTACCTCAAGGTGAGACAAAAGGAGAGATTCATAGCTTAATTCAATATGATGGTGGTAAACTATAGTGATTGATAAATGTTTAAGTAATAAAGGAAGTTATATATGAGTTCATAACTTAACCCATGTATAAAGTCAATAGACTCAAATAGACCAAGGGGTCGAAAATAGATCATTATCTTTTATTTAATTCAAATCTTTTTAAGGGTTGAAAGAATGAATTATATCAAGACTATTGTTGTGAAATGATAGTATTCTTTAGACATTACATTGGTGAAGGAATACCTTGAATACTATGTTTATTCATGTATTTATAATGTGAATTCAAACAATGTCAAGTGGTCTAAAAAGACTAGAGGCATTTGTTCTTATGGTTAGTTACCCTTATGTTATTACCTTTGGAGAATCAAGGATGATGATATTTCTATGTGTTGGGTTAGAGAAGCTAAACCCTAGTATTGGAAACAAGGAGGATGTAGGAAATCTATAACTCTTATGTCAGATATGACATTGTACATATATATATTCTGATTGTCAATGAAAGGTCGAGAAAACTATAGATCCAGTTAGGGAGTCTTTATAACACCTTAAGAGATTCTTCGATAACGTTGAAACTCGTCTAAATGCATTGAGATGCTGGATATTGAATCTTGAGAAGTAAATGACAGGATGTCATAAACCCTAGATATTGCTAGAATGCAATAAGGGACTTTTAAAAGGTTTGAAATATCTAAATCTTTACATTACATGTTTATAATGAGTTATGGATTATTTCTAAGTCGGATTGACTAAAATGGATTTTTCATACAGACTAGTTGTGTCTAGAATATCAAATAAAGTAAGAAAAACTATAGGATGAGATAGTTTTCTAAGACGAGTCAGAGGTGTGTGTCTAGATGGAACCACCAATCAGAAAGATCATTACTTAGCTAGAAGGGATCTAGAGTTGTATGGTCGTTTGAGTTTTGTAGGACACATCACTAGGACTCAGATGGTGAAACTTGACAGTTCCTTATATCTATACCCTTCATGAGGGGCCGGGGCACTTTCAGTTAGGAAGTGTGCGGGGGACCACTTGAGTCCGCGGTTGGAGGAAAAGCACTAGGATGATGCTCTCCCTCTGTAGTAGAAGACTCACCAAGAGTTGTGAAGATTGTCATCAACATTTCAGATGCAGTGAACTCCATGTTATGGTTTATGACATTCCAGCTATGAGGTAAAACTATTCTTCATGCTAAGTGTATCTTATGTGATATAAATGAATATTGTAAGGAATTATCTTGATCCTAGTTATGACTACATGTGAATTCAAGTTTGAATTTATCTAGAAAAGTTGTACTTATTCTTGTGCTTATGCAAATGTTTAAAAAAAAATAAAAATTTCTCTCATGTTTACTAAGTTTATTTGCCTTCTACTAAATTCTTAAGATTACTTGAGTATTAAGTGGATGGATGTTACAGAGCCCCTCGATGATGTATCGAACTAGAGGGCCGATAAGGAGTATGATTTTTCTTTGTCTGCTATCTGTGAGTGATCATTATTACTGTGCAAATTGTTCTGAGATGTGCGCTACAAAGTATCATTGATGAAATTTTGAATTTGCATAGGAAAAGGATGAACTCTTGTATGTTTACGCAAGCAATGCTCAAGTCATCTTAGTTTAATTATACTTAGATGCTTGTGTTAACTTACACTATCAAACATGATCATGAAAGTAGTACTTAGGCCATCATGGTCTAAATATACCATTGATTCTTGTATTCACTTTCAACATTTTAAAGGCCTAATGATGATAAAAAGCATGACAAATTGGCTATTACAAATGACAACTTTTTCATACAAGATCTTCATGGTTAGAGTAGATTGCATCCATGTTAGTTTGCATCTATATTTATGGGATTTCCAAAGCTGCAACAATGATGTTATCTCTTGCATTTAAGGGATTGAGTACACTTGACATTGCCAAAAATACATCATTTTCATATAATTACACACCACTTGCATTATCATCAATTAGACAAAATTCTCATTTAGTTGCATTATCATTTGCATCCATAAAATATCATATCACCATCATGCAAAACATCACATAGCATCATAAAATAGAAATCAAATGCATCCATCATAATCATCATGATCATCATCACATATAAACATCATATAGACACAAATCATAATCATTTCCACATATCATATAACTCAAAATGATGTCAAAGTGTACAAGGATATCCAACGGTATAAAGAGATACATCAATATCAAAACTGATAGTGTATCATAATGTCTCAAATCAAGAGGTACATCATCAATGTCTCAATTGAATTAGTGTGTACATTAGGTCTTGGTACATCATCAAGTCTTAGTACATTAATCAATCCTATATTGGGGCATATCAATCAATCATAGAAGTCAAAAGCACATCGTCCAATAAAATCTAAATCTTCCTGCACTAGATGCAAAAATCCTCCTATGATCATAACATATCACAAATCAATAATCTTATCAATCAATTCAACCTTGCCTATCATGAGGTTCATCAATCAATGTACCTCGCCTATCATGAGGTTCATCTATCAATCCAACCTCATGTATCATAAGGTTCATTAATCAATTCAACCTCGTCTATCATGAGGTTCATCAATCAATGCAGCTCGCCTATCATGAGGTTCACCAATCGATCCACCCTCGCTTATCACGAGGTTCATCAATTAATGCACCTTGCCTATCATGAGGTCAATCAATCAAACTATCATTGATCCTTGCCTATTATGAGGTCAATCATCAATCTATCATTGATCCTTGCCTATCATGAGGTTCATCAATCAAATCAACCTCGCCTATTATGAGGTTCAATCAATCCAACTTCACCTATCATGGGGTTTATCAAATCAATCAACTTAGAATTGATCCTTGCCTATCATGAGGTCAATTATCATCATCCTATCATTGCATCTCACCTATCATGAGATCAATGAACATCTAATCTATCAACATCATCAATCATCATCAACACAAAGGCTGAATGTGATCATCAAACATCAAAACACATGAAGGCAACATAAGGCATCAAGTAATCAATTAATCAATCTGGCAAGCTAAATCTTCTTTTTCGGGAGATAAATCATTTCTAGATCATTAAATTTTGAAATCATCATAAAAAATTTCCAAAAATCCTAAAAATTCTAAAATTCACCGATTTATCTCCCAAGGGGGAATAATATATCTAGCAGTACCTAAAAATCAACATTTAGGGCATCATCAGGGGCATCAATTTTTTTTTTGAGCATCGGTATCAAATTTTTCTTTGAAGCAACGTATAAACACATTACTTTAGAGGAGAAAAATGTATACACTTAAAAACGGTCATCATCTTTAATTAATTAAATACTAGTTATTTGATTAATATCCCAACTACATATAAATAAATTCTCAATTTATTTATACTGTTCACCCTTCTCTTATTCTCCAAATCTAAAACATATTCTGCTAAATTAATTAAATAAACAAGGTTCCCTAAACTTGTTTTATTTAATTAATTTTCACTAAATCCAATTAGGAATTAGAGCACATTTCTACAACTTTTTGTGCCACCTCACCAAGGTCACATGAAAATAAATAACTCTAATTTTTAATTAGAATTATTTTCAACTTATTTTAAAAAGCACATGACTTATTCCTCCCACACTTCCACCAATTTTGGAAGCACATGGTCTTCTCTTCTCACACTTGAATCTTCCATCCAAATGGCATGTTGCCCATTGGTCAAGAGATTCTTCTATCCAAATGGCATGTTGTCTTTGGTCATGGGGACAACATCTTGATTCTCTTCATCTTCACCATCCATTTTTTTTATTTGAATTTGGACTATTGATTATTGCCACCTCACTATATGCTTGGAAAAAGCTATAAATACAACCCTTGGGCCTTGTATTTGGCATCCACATTTGAAGTAACATTCTCATGCAGGTTTTATCATTGGAGCTTGGAGCATTTTGGAGTCTTATAACTAGTCTTTACATCATGTTTTACTTTGCATTTACATCTTAGCATTATATCTTGCATCATAGTTGCATTTTATGTCCCATTTTGCATCATAGTTGCATTTTAGATTAGTTCATTTTAAGTTTCATGTAGGAATTTAATTAGCTTGCATGCTGTATACTAATCTCGTTTTTTAAGTGTCATTCTAATAACCTTTGTGCACATAGAAATCTGAGGGCAAAAAGGTTAAAAGAATCATTAAGAATAGAGGACAATGTGACGTTCTTGAAAGATTTAGTTTGTTGCAAATTACAATAGTTTCTTTGTTTCAAATCTTTGAATATAAATCGTTTTATTAAAGTTTTTGTTGATACCAACTTTACACATTTAACACACACACATTTATACCTTATATAAATGTGCAAAGTTATAGTTACCAAACTCTTCTTATTGATCCAATGATTTCCCTAAGTTATTTTGATTTACTTAAGAGAATTTAATTAATCATTTCTTGTAGGAACCAATTAAATGAATCACACAAGAATAGTAAATGTGTTTTGATAAATAAGATACACCAAAACCACTCGGAAGACAATAAGATAACATTCATCAACTAATTTCAACAAACAATTGAAGACCAAAATTTTGGGCACCAAATTATAACTTCTTCTCCCTTAACTTGCTTCAAAAAAGTTTTACAATATATACCAAAAACCTTCTTGTATTTCAAAATGATATTCTATTAATTCCTCTTCACACTGATGATCTTCTTTTGAATCTTTCATATAAATACTATGTATTTCCAAGGTTATGAACATATCCATTCCATGCAATTTTTCATTATATCAATTATCTTCAGCGAACAAAATATTTAATTTTAACTTTTATGAAAATTAATTTTAATGATAATTTGATCTCTCCTTTTGCTGGCAATTTCATGCTTATGTTTACTCTTTGATGATAATGTTTCAATTTGGTCGGTAAAATGTCTCATTTCCCACTAAAAATATTTTACTGTTTACTCTTTGATGATAATGTTTCACTTTGGTGGGTAAAAATGTCTCACTTCCCACTAAAAATTACTGTTTACTCTTTGATGATAATGTTTCACTTTGGTCGGTAAAAATGTCTCACTTCCCACTAAAAATATTTTACTGTTTACTCTTTGATGATAATGTTTCACTTTGGTCGGTAAAAATGTCTCACTTCCCACTAAAACTATTTTACAATTGCAGTAGAATTTATATTACTTTCAAGAATAAATTCAAGTATTGCAATAATATCTTGTATCATTTCTCTTTTGGCAACTGAAAATATTTAGTTTTGTCTTCCTTTTCTTTGCATCCCCGTGAAAATAATTTCACCACTTATGAAATTTCACTTGCATTATTTATGCTTATACACTCTCACCATAATACTCCAGGCATTTTATGATTTTTGACCTGGCCTTTTCATGCAATTTGTTTTATCGACGGGACCTTAAAGTAACTCCTACCTATGTCTCGGTCTCTTCGATGATACTTAGGGGAGATGGGGAGATGATCTAGTAATTGTGCACTCTAATTTCACACTTCTAATTATCCTATGCAGAAATTTCAAATCACTCCCAATTTTTTTACAGCAGCTTACTTGACAAGTCCCTGTTTATAACTTTCGTTTTGGGGCCACATCATCAAATATGATGCCACATCAGCATGCATTTTGTCAAGGTGTCCAAAAAGGTCCGAAAAACAAGTGCTACCAATACTTTTGCATTCACATCATAGATAGTTGAGGACTAATGTGGCATCATATGATTGATTGCTTTTTAGATAAAAAGAATACATATTGTTTAATTATAAATAGTCAAGTCACAACTATTGATCATTATATAAACAACTACTATCAGAACCATTGAAACATGCTCAACTACTAGATCCTCTTCCCTATGCTGCTTTGTGCAAATCGGTTTATGGAGGGACCAACACTTTGTTCTCGACGATATTCATCTCTCTCCCCGATCATTTTTTGCTGTGCAATATTCTTCATATTTTGCCACATACTCCACCGCATCGCATGGTCTTTAGGGTTTATTGCCTGCCTTCCTGGGGGGGTGCGGGAAATACTTCAAGGCACCTGCTCTTTCTTTGTGGGCATGGTAATATGACTTCTTGTTGGCTTCTCGCCATGTTGGTTTAAGTGACTCCTTTGCTAATTCTGCAAATGCTGTTCTAAAGACCTCCATTGCTTTGATTTGCTTGATATTTCTCGATTTCTCATTTGCATGTGTCTGGTCCACATCAATCTACTCCGCTCCTATAATCTGAGATCGACTTCCCGATTGGCACCTCAGGTATATCCAATCTTGCCCTTTCAAATATTATAAAGCATCCTTAATCTCCTCCGCCCACTAAATATTTTGCCCTGGCCACTCGTATGTATTAAGTGATATAAAGAACCCATGTGCATATCTTCTGTAACCATTGAAAGATGAGGCGGTGTTGTGCACATATTCCGTAACCATATTATGACATTTGGATGTCTCCATCGGCTCAAAACAGATGCTCCATTGCAAAAAGTCTTCGACATTCTCCACTGTCAAAATGCAACTTCCGTTCGTCTCTACATGCCACGGAAAACTTCTCCAAACACAGCCCGAAGACCCAAATTGCGTTTTGCCTCCATCACGCTAGCTTCTTTTGCATATACATCTAACTGCTGATTACAATTGCCTCTATTTGCTTTAAAGTATCGACAGTAACAGGTCTTCCATGTGAGAAGTCAAAGCGCAACTCATCTGGAGTTACCAAGGATCCCTTTCGATCAATGTGATCACCAAGTACCGCCTTCAATGCATAGTTTAACATGTGATTACAAGTGTGATTGGGAGCAATATATAAGACCCCTCCTTTCATAATCCACCCTATAAATGACTTCACCCCTTACACACATCTTGTCTGTTTTCCCCTACAACAGAACCCATATGAAAGATATAACCACCGTATATTTGGGCAAACATCAAGATCCATATGAATTCTCACAGATTCCAGTATCATGGATCTGTCCTCTGTCAAGGTTGTAAATCTTACGATCTTGCAACAAGAACCCTAAATAATCTTTGAGTAAGGATACATCACTTGGTTGTGATGAAGAAGCATGAGTGGTATTGATTATTTTTATATCCTCAACTGACTTCCCACAATACTCTATATCACTTATAGGAAAATTGAAGCTCTCCATATAGAGCACAACCATATGCTACAGTCATTGTCCTTCATGACCGTCATGTTTTTGGCTATCTACCTTTACATGTCTGTTATCTTCTCACACAACCTTACTCTTGACTTGGTGCTTGGGCTATTTTACTGTCATTTTCTCCTTTTGACTGTTCCACTTTGGTAAATATTATCCTTCACTTGCCCTGAGGTATTGGTAAAGATTGTCCAATTACCTTCAAACTTTGCTCTTAACCCTGGAACTCAACATTATAGGTGTCTTCTATTATTCTCCGTCTCATCTTTTTTATTCATTTCTCAAACTCTTAATACGAAGCTTTCTCATACATGATATGAATCTTGATGCCATTGTCACTGGAATATTGTATATTGGTCTCCCCTTTTCAACTGTCACATTGCTATCCCCTTTTCAATTGTCATAAGCATAGTTCACTGTCTTGCGCTATGATCGTGACCTTGTCTTTGAAGTCATCCTGAAAACATATTCATTGTGTAGACCTTGTATCTCTTCCAACTATTCCATCAAAAATCTGAAGTGCATCCTAAACTTGCACTGGGTAGTCATCAGAATTCGCTTTCTGACATTTTGCACTGTGTCCAAAATAATTCAGGTGGCCTCCAGAATCACCCTGGGAAACTGATCAAACATTTTCCCATACCTATGAAAATGAACAGAAATGATGATTGATGATATGGGAGCAAGGTTGCCAAACGGATTTGTATGAAGCCATCAAGATTGCAAAATATTTGTGCTTAAAGTAGCTCATCCAACTGTTTCTGAAACTGCACCTATCGAAAACCAACTGGAACCCACCAACTCACCATCTTGGAAAAATACTAGATCTCTTCTTGAGAACTTGCCACTAAGGAAATTAGTTCATTTAGGCTCCATGAGCATGTATGCAGAAGGGCTTTTAACTAATTTACTTCCTTCACAAGATATTATAAGTAAAAAGTGATCCCTTTGAAACTTTCTGAACTACAGACACCAAAACTATGAAAACTCCATTTGCTTTTGACTTAAAAAAATATCAAACAAGATGCCGGGGCTTTGAAAATGGGCATGAAAGTATATTAACATGGGGACAATTTGAAATGCCAATTAGTTCATCATAAAAATCATTCAGTTCATAAATATTAGCCTTCAAAGTTGACCTCCCTGGCAGATCTAGTAATGTGCAGACATCAAAACTCCTCCAGAACCCTTCAACTTGGTGGTTCAAAACCCTGTCAAATCTGATCATAGGAGGCTGAAATCAAACAATAAATACTCACATATGGTAGATGAATGTGCTTGTCAAGTGATTTGGTATAAAAGTAAATAGGTTTCAAGTTATGATCTTCCAAAGCAGGCTACTGGGTAGGTCTCACAAGTGCATTTCTGAGTGTTGTAATCAATTTTTTCATCATTGGCACCTCACATTTTGCCAAAATTTGAAGGTTCCAACACATGGGACCTAAACAATATGTCCATCTCGTCACCACATATGTGAAATCTATGCTATCATGAAGTAACTGACACTTGCAACTTATTTAATGCTTTCTAGCACAAATATCTCTGAAAATGCCCTTTTACTCATGAACTGACCCAAGCTTTGGCCAAAGCATTTTATTCTTTATTTATTCCCTCAGGATAAGCTAGGAGCCACGTAGCACCTTTTTGACACATGCCCCTCTTTTTGTTTTTGAGATAAATCACTAATATGTTTATCTTTGTAAAGTCTCCGCTTGATTTGGCATACACACAAGATTTCCCTTGGCAAATGAGAGAGGAGAATTCCAATAAGGGTCCCTAGTAGAGGAAAAAAACAAATATTGCCATATACTTGAATTGGGAACACATCTTTAAAGAAGTGTGTAATAATGCACCAACTCAATGAACCCTTGTGGATTTTCGTCATGAGTCTCCACTAAGCAATCCTTTTAGATTTCCAATTAACAAGATGCAATATCACAATCTCTATAGCCTCAAAGAATTTGGAGACATCAGTAAGGACCATAATCATCATAAGTTGCATATCCGACATCCTCAATAGAAAAACAATCAATATGATCAAAATAAGTAGAGGATAGACAACCATCCTCTATAGGAATCAAGTTCAATTATGCAATCCTCTCAACAAGTGGTTACTTTCAAATAGACAAAGAGACATCTCACAAACAAAATAATTAACATCATAACTATAACAATTGTATCAAAATGAACTTGTCAAGAATCTGAAATAAGGAAATCTTGAACACACTAAATCCATAACATCACCATGAAGAATATCATGGATGTCACAAGTAGGAGCGTCAAAACCGTCAACATAGCCTCATCTAGTACATATAATACTATTTTTCGCAAATGTGTCACAATTACAACATCTAAAGAAGCATTTAAAGTATCCCCAATAGCAGGCACAAACAAGGGATTTGCACAACACAACTTAAATGCAAATCACTCTTAGCAGACAGTTTAATCAGATTGTAGTCTCAAAGGTGAACTTAGCATATACAAAAGTTTACATGATTTCCTACTCATAACAAACTCATAAGCAAATCATACGGTTAAAAAAAGCATACTTTCAAATCATTAATAATCAAACAGTAAGAATTTGAAGTCATTCTATCATTGAAATCATCATATAATAGCCTTCCATAAGTAATAAATCATACGAACCAATTTCATTCTAGATCACTAGCTTCCAGTCATTTATCATATTTGCCTTACTCGGTTACCATACTGAACCATCTAGGAAATAACAAGAGTAACTCATCTAGGTAGATTGGGTTAGAGTGGAAACTTGAGTTTCCACTGAAATTGAGGGGTCTTTTATATGTGAAAAGAAGAAATTAGGATTTAAAGCCAACCATAAACTAGCAGCTGGTACAAGTATCGACAATTGATTACCATCTGCTTAATTGATGCAATTTTATCAATTTGAAGGAGCTTTTGAGTATCTTATGGCATTAGAGAAAATGACTCAAAACTGTGCAGTGGTCAAAACAATTGCCTTGCAAAATTTGCTGGCACTGCCAGTGATTGTAAGTTTCAAATGTTAATTGTAATTTTATACTATAACCACCAAAAAAATCCAGGACAGGCATCAAATCTTAACTCTGAAGTTCCTGAAGAAAAAATCTATATTGCTTCTCATAAACTAAGCTAGGAAAAATGACTTATCAAACATCAAACATGCCATGTGTAAGATGAAGCGGAAATTTAGTAATTCTGCAACAACTTCTCTTCAAATTTATTATGGAAACCAGAGTTAAAAAATATAGTGGAAATTGATTTTAACAGAAGTAAAATCATACAGCATCAATGAAAACTACATTTTGGAACAATTTAGAACACCCTAATGTCCAACACTTTGCAATCAATTTAATGAAGTCTTCAAAGACTTTGCAATTTAAAACACCCAAATGTACGACACTTACAATCAATTTAAGTGAAGTCTTAAAAGTCATGCAATTTACTTTTGGAGGATGGCCAAGTATAGTTCTCAAGACTAATTATAGTTTATATATGGTCAAAATTCCCTAACTCTTATTCTGTTCTTATTCACACCATACAAAGTTTTTCAATAACCAAGAATGTTATTATTGTAAAAGAAAAATAGAATTCCTTGTGACACAGTTGCACCTGCAACTCCATTATTTTTATATTATTGGACTATTTTCAAGGGTCTCATCATTTCGTTGTCTTCATGATCCAACATCTGAAAATTTCAAAGAAGAAAATTAATGTGCAGATCCTTAAGAAGATTTGATGGTCATACAAGACTTCATAAAAGTACTCTACACATTTTAAATTTTTAATCCTATAAAACATGGTCTTGAAAACAAGAGACATGGAGAAGCATGCATACTTACATGGCAGTGATACACATAACCTGGTTCAGCACTGGCATTGAATGGATACAGAGTATGACTACCATCAAGCATGGAGAACCGAACAAGAATTGTTGTTACATATCCTGGGGGTGTCTTCACTACATTCTTCCAATTCCCTTCATTAGCAGGGGTTGGAATCACTTTTCCCTTGGCATACTTCTCTATTTTGCACATCACTGCATCATTCATCATCTCCATGCACATCTGGAAGTCCATCATGTCTAACAATTCTGTCTGCTTCAGGACTACAAACAGACCAAGATGAATATGCAAAGTATGGCTATGCATTGTGAGATTTATAATATGCCACAACTCACTGGTTCCCTGTTTAGGTGTCTCAGTGACAGGGGCATCATACGTTAAGTTGTTGAAAAGCATACTTGTTTCCATTCCAGTCTTGTTATCATCATACTCATACATGGTAATGTATCGTGTCTGTGCAGATTCATTCTTATTGGCACGAGGATTCTGCACCAAAGTCCTAGGCATACCTTCATGAACAACTTCGGAGTTCATGCTTTGAATGACAAATTTTAAAACCTTGCTGTTTAGATCATTTACTTTGTCTCCAGAAGGGTATGGATATGGTGCACTGTTTGTTAAGATGGCCTTACTGGTAGATGATTTATTAAAATCTATAATTATGTCTGCAATTTCTGATGGGCCCAGCACTAATTTCTTGATAGTTACAGGTCGGTGTAAATATGTAGAGTCTGATCCTATTTGTATCATAGACAGCCCGTTACTTAAAGCCAATGTAAAGAATCTAGCATTGGCTGCATTGACAATTCTGAAACGGTATTTTCTTCTCTGCACATTCATGTAAGGCCATGCCTTCCCATTTACTACAATCACATCTCCAAAGTATTGTGGCTGCATCCATCTCACAAATAACATGATTTTTTAATTTATATAATATTCTTCTTCCTCATAAATAAACAAATATACACATGCTAAACCAAAGAAGAATATTTCAAAATGACACAAACTAAATCGAAGACTTAACATTTGAAACTGATTTCTGAACAAATTCAAAGTTCTTTAAGAGTAAACTAAATGGAGGGCAGAAAACAAAGTATAATTTATTAAAGGGGAAAAATTGAAGCATCATGATTCATTTATCAGTTTTTTAAAACTGAAGCAAAAATGTGCCATATATATCAAATCTTAGGAAAAATTTGAATCCTCTCAAAGCCATCCAAAAACAATTAGAATGTAAAATAAACACTAATTGGAGAAAGTACAAAAGATTGGTCCCATGGAGAGGGCTAAAAATCAGGTTATATAGCTAATGAAAGCTATCTAGCAAAGGGAGGAATTATGATTTTCAGATAGAAAAATGAAAACCAACTTCCGTAAGTCTTAGCTGTTTTCATCCAAAAACAAATAGAATGTAAAATAAACACTAATTCGAGAAAATACAAAAGTTTGGTCCCATGGAGAGGGCTAAATATCAGGTTATAGAGCTCATGAAATCTATCCAGCAAAGGGAGGAATTGTGATTTTCAGGTAGAAAAATGAAAGCCAACTTCTGTAAGTCTTAGTTATTTTCATCAAAAATAATTTTTAAATTCAAACTAACCCTTTCATGTAACTGTTGCTTAAACATGAGTGCAGCTGAAGGAACATTATATCCATTGGTTGGGTGTTTAATGGGAAGAAATAAATATTAAGAATTTTCAAAAGGTTTAGGCTTAATTCTTTCAATTATCCATATATGTTACATAAAACAAACAAAAATTTGTACAAAATTATATGCACTTTGATGTCAGTGGTCGATAGCGTGGGAGGTACGGTTAGTGTTGGTGCTAGGGAGGTGACTTCTTGTGGTCTGGATTTATCCATATATGCTGCTTTGGTCTAATAAAGTCATCGTTTATGCCTTGATGCCTAGCTCTTCTACTTTGTGGTTAGGCATATTATCTATTCAACACTTGATTTGGGGGTAGGGAGGCTATTCAGTTTTCTGCATCATTTCCTGCTCAGAGGATAGCTTTTGGTGATGGCTATGGTCTACCTTTTGGGCAGACTTAGGCCGATGCTATCAAAGGTCCTGAACTACTTGTTTCTAGGCTTGCTTCACTCGATGTATCTTCTTTGGAGCTTGTGGCTTATGGCACAGGGGCTGTGTTCTACGTCCTTGACGTTGTTATTAGTAGGTCCATCTTTGGGTTTGGGAACTCGCTCATTGGGAAGTTCTTTGGGGCTAGACCAAATATTGATGTTTTTAGAACTTGGGTCTGGAGAAAATGGTGTTGCTAAGGTCAATGTGTCATTTTTGCTTGGTGGAAGGGATTTTTTTGACCTGCTTTCCTAATAATGATGATTGTGCCAAGATCCTCTCTAGTGGTCTTGGTTTCTCCAAAAACCTGGACTTTTCTTCAAACAATGACACTCCGACTTTGACCTAGAGAAGGAATTCTTTAAAAAGTACCTAGTCTAGGACCTAGGTTAGGTTACTTGGATTGCCATTAAAATTTTGGAAGGAAGAGGTTATGGAGTGATTGCCAACTTGTTTGGGCAGTTTGTTTGCCTTGATTTGGAGACCAAGTTTAGCAAGAGAATTGTGTTAGCTAAATTTTGTGTTAATGTGGATGTTGATTTGATGTTTCCTACTTCTATCACTCTTTCTTCTAAATTTGGTGTCTGGTTTCAACATATTGCTTTTGAAGATTTTTACTAATGCACTGCAAATGCCACAAAGCCGGTTTGGCGGCTAGTTGCATGACTATTTAGAGGAACCAATTTGGTGGAGATCGGTCGGTGCCTTAACACACTCGTGTGGAGGAACCTATCGCTTGTAGGAGTGACAAGTTTCCTTCTAAAGAACTCAATTTGGATAGTGTGGGGATAAAGAAACAAAAAGGTTGTTGATTGAGGAAGCAAGATAGGGTAATTGCCCTTTGTTCATCTCTTCTTTGAATCTGGCATCTGGGAGAATAGCATTGCTTAGACAATGGATAGCACTGAGGATAGGGACCGATGATCCCTTATGCACTTTAGCTTTGGCCACCTTGAGAAGGTTGGTCTTTGTCTCTTCTTGGGGAATTAGTCCTCAGTTTCATGTTTCAGCTCCCTTGTGACTTGCTGCAAGTTTGTTGTTGGTTTACAAGCTGCACGTTGTTTGCTTCTGTGTGACTATTGACACTCTCTTGGGTTAGTCATTCTGTTTGTAAAAGGTTGGGGTCCTTTCAAAACCTTTTTTTCCAGTTTATAGCTTCAATCGGAAACGTTTATCCATAAACAAAAAAACATTTAAAATGAAAATTAAAAATCAATATCAACAAACTAGGGATGCAGTTCCGTATAAAAAACTTAAGGCTCCAGTTAAATTTAACTTGAAAATTCCCGAAAGCTAATTTGAATTAGTTTTGGGAAGGGTTAAGGCTCTGCTCAAATGCAAATACGAAAGTCTAGTAAGTAAAAGGAATTGTGATTTTTATGCAGAAAAAGTAAGCTAACTTCAAAAGCTCTGGATTATTTTTAACGCAAATCACTTCCTTCGACTAATAAATTTATCTTCAGTAACACTCTTCATGTGAGGATTATTTAAACATAAGAGCATGGACTCAGATATGCAAGTGCAAGGCCTTTAATATATAAAAAAAAATCAATAAAAGGAATTTCGAAGAAAAGCTGCAGGCAAGTTTTTCCGAAGTAAATCAAATAAATTCAAATACCATGCGACAGAAAACATATCATTCAGTCATGTAGCGTATAAAGTGTTACCTGCCACTGGGGATGAACAGAAGGATCGTTTCCTGTGGAGTTCATGTAAAGAGATCCATCTTTGTTGAAATTGCGGTCGAAGAGAACAAGAGCGCGGTCATACGGGCCAGACGGAAGCTTCAGAGGCTTCTCTATGGAGGGGCTGCGAATTGTGTAGACACCCACCAATCCTGCTAACAGGTTAACTCTCGTTAAACCCAAGGCGTGGTCATGGTACCATAAGTTTCCTGGTTGTTGAACATTGAGGTAACTGTAATTAATTTTCTTGCATGCAGGCCCAGTGTCATAAAAGTCAGCTGTAAACCAGGCCATGGAACTTCCATCACTCTCGGGCTCCACAATTCCACCATGAAGGTGAACTACCGTGGGGACCCCACCGTGTTTGGGTATGGCAGTTGCAAGCGAGCGGTCCCATGGCAGAATATGCCGAGAAGGCAGATGATTTTCCCATCTTACAGAGGTCTCTACTCCTTGCAAGGCTTCAATTGTTGGACCTGGCACTGTAGCTCTCTCCTTTCTTGTTCCATATGCAAATACTCTAGTTTCTGGAAGGTCTCTGTGAAATTTCTGCCAATAAATTCAGTAATAGCTCATTACAATATGTTAGAAATGGGCTTTTAAGTCAATAGCCCTGTAGGTTGTTGAGGTTCTTTCTAGTTAAAATAGAGATTAATATAATTTTTTTCTAAAGATTGTATTTGAAATCAATTGTATATGTTTCAAAAACACACAATTGATTTCAAAAACAATAAATATGTAAAAAACTTATGCGTAATATAAATTTTGTTTTCAAAAAAAATATTTCAAATATGTAAAAAACTTATGCCTAATATAAATTCTGTTACATCCCGATTCTTGAAAACCACATCACATAATTTCATTACTACGGAAAAACACCAGTTTATATGAATTTTCAAAATTCACCATGGAAAAAGCAGAGTCTATATGGATTTCCATCCCCCTTAGTTAAACAATGGATGAGCAAAATTCTCTCACTGTTAATGAACTAGATATTTGTATCTAATCAACGTCAATACATAAAAACTAACTCTTCTACACTTTTTCCAGTTCTATTACCCATTTTGTCTCAAACATCCCAATCTTAAGATGTCCTGGAGCATAACCCCCTCCTCTTTCAACATATCCTTTTAGTTTGGGCATATCTGGAAGCTCATCCACAAACATTTCAAGAGAGGATGCTATTTGATGATGGCTCTCTTCCCATACAGAGGCACTTCTGGCTAGAAAGCAGCAGCACAACAGCAACACAAAACGCAACTCTGGCGCCATACTTAGTCCTGGAAAAACAAAAAATATAGACAACTAGGTTTGTTCCATAGTCAATAACCAGCAAAAAAATCACTAGCCCTTGTGAGACTTCTCTGATAACAATCAGTAACAGCCAAACAATGGATGCAGGGAGAACAAAATAAGGGAAATTAAAATAAACACGCAATTGCTTGATCAGTCTGTGTTTAGTTTATGTAGAGGTTTTTGGGCTACTTAAAAAAGTGAACAATCCGAAGAAGTGAAACACAAATGCATGCAAGAGGAAAGGACGTTGGTAACGTGGAATCCACCTTAAAAATTGAATAGGTTGGAGGATCGTGCCACATTGCCCACTTTGCTCAGGAAGAATATATAATAGTCATCCAATGGTGGAGTTTACCTTGTGGGCCGGCTGTTCAGGACACGCGGATTCAACGGTCAGTTTTCTTCACCAATTGCAATGCAAAAGTTTGGCGATAAAGACGGTAATAAAGGCGCTTCTTTTTGGAAGTTAAAGTGAAAATTGTGGCATCTTCCGGGTCATCACACGCTCATGGTGTCTAAAATCACATAACAGAATTTGAAATTGTATCAGTTAATTGTCATTTATTTGAGGAGGATTTAAGTGTGAGTCTATAGTGGGGATATCTATTCTTTATATAGCCTATACCATATTTTTTTTCAGGGTTTTGAATTGTGATGGATAACTTGATCAAGGAACATATCATCAGTCTTATCTATTGTGTATAATCAATTAAATTATATTAATTTCTTTCAAAATTTTATTTTTTTTAATATATTTTTTCACTGATATTTTTTCACTATGATATTAGGATTCAACCGTGCAGTTTTACGAGTCAAACTCATTGACCCCTGTTTCATGAGTAGTGGTTCACAAAAACCCATCTCTCATTATAGTGAATGGTCCACTTAACACTCATTGCATCTAGGTGATGCTCACAGAGGTGAAGCACTGGGCTTGGGAAAATACCTCCTACTTATCAATTGATGAGCTAAAGGGACTCTATAATGAATGGTTCATAATGCACAACACTTGTTGAAGGTTTTCCAAATGAGGTTGCAAACTAAATGGGTTTAACCTTGGGGGAAACTTCTTGGTTAAGTGCACTTGAGTTGGAGTAGTACTGGGATGGGTGACCAACTGGGAAGGCCCAGTGCTTTACCTCTATGAGCATCACCACACTTGTGGAAAATACCTCCTACATATCTATTTTTTCACTATTAAAAATATTTCTTTCCTTCCTCTTCTTCATCACACAATTAAATTTAAAAGCACTCTTACTCTCATTATCTATTTATATATTCAAGTTGAGAGGCCTTGTACAATGACATAGAGTCAACTCTTATATTTTTACACTTTCTTTGTAGATTATAAAGAAATGGGAAAATAAATATAGTTTAAAAAAATATTTTTAATAATAAATCATATCTATTTAGAGTTTAAAATTTGTGGCATTGGTCATGCCATCAATAAACATACATCATTCTTATCAATTGTACTCAAACAATTAAACTACATAAATAAAAAATGTCCATAAAAAATTCTAACCTATCTTTTCATGTAATTTCAATCTTAATTTTGAGATATTTATTAAAGCTTTTAATATAACAATATTTATGAACTATCATTATTTTAAATAATTAAAAAAATAAAGAATAGTTCAAAATTGTGAAGCATTTAAAAAAATTAAAACATAAACAAAATTTGGGTGTGAATTTTTTTTTTTTTTTTTTACCATAAAAACATTCATTTCCTTTCTTTTCCTCATCATTATTACACTAATTGAATTAAAAAATACTCTTACACTAATTTTCTTGTCATCCTCTCTCTGATCTTATTCTGACCTTAGTCTTGTCCAAACCCTCTCATTGTTTTTTTCTTATTCCAACCCTAGTCTTGTCCAAACCCCCTCTTTTTTTCTTTCTTATCATCTATTTATATATTTAAGTTGAGAGATGTTGTACAATATCACATCAAACAAATTATTATATTTTCACACATTCTAAACATTATAATACGAAAAGAAATACAATTTAAAAAATATTTTAATATTAACTTTAAAAAAATTATTAAAAATATCATTCATTTAAAATTTTAATATAATGTTTTGTATTAGATAATTTGTAAAGAAGAGCAGTATCACCCTTACTGAAAAAATAAAAGATAAAAATCAATGGTGTAGATTACAATGTAGAAAACAACAATAAGGATGAATTAATAGAATAATAAAAATAAAGCCGTATACTTTGGTGGATTTTAAGCCCTTGGATAATAGCTCTATGCCGGCATAGGGAATAACGGGAAGGCTCTTAAATAGATTTTTTTATTTAGGATAAATAGATTTTTGGAGATTTTATGTACGTTGTCTTATAGATAGTATTTTTTTTTTTTAGATATTTACATTCACATTGTAACATATTAAATGTTAATTAAACTCTAATGTTATTTTATTAAATTATTTTATAAAAAATAAAATAATAACACAATAAATAATATGAGTGATGTGAATATTTAAAAAAAGTTTATTTACAATTTAACTATACTTAAAAAAATAGGTTATTTGAGAATGATATGTTTTAACATTTTTTAGATAGGTTTATCTAAAGCTAGATATGCTAGTAATTATATTAAAAGTTATCATTTAATCATTTAATTGTATGCTTAAGGAAAATAATTTTTTCTAGAGGTGATTTAGACTAATCTAGATTTAAAAGGTGATGGTATGCAATTTTTTTTTTTTTGATACAATAGGGGTGTGTCCCTGCGACCCAACCTAGCAGCCCAACAACCCTTACCTTGGGTACCTGAGGCGAGTTAGGGCAAGAATAGTCCCCTGCCGGTGAGATCCACCGCCTGCAAGAAGTCTCACCTCGTAAACTCGGGAGTGGAGTCAAACCTAAGACCAAAGGGGAGCAAGCCCACTGCCCAAGCCAACTCTACTACTCGTTTAGGCTAATGGTATGCAAATTATTATTTTTTGGAATTAATCACAAATATATAAAAGTAAATAAGAATATAAACGTGTTTAACTTGTTGACTAAATAATATATACCTTTAACAAAGATTTAAATCTTAACTAATTTAGCCTAGAAATGTTATCTCTCTAACAATGCAATGCTTACAACTTGTGTTGAATCAATGTTCTATTTGGGATAAGTTTATGGGTTTGGATCAATTCTATGGTTGTAGATTCATCCTCTACATTTAGATTTAACCCTACACAATGTACACTCTTGCTTTGTTGCTTGCCTAGTTGACTTTTGTTTGGTTTGTTCTTTTTCCAATTTCCAATGAATGACACTATTTAAAAATACCTAGAAAGCACTATTGTGGTGTCACAAGATGTGTTCTCCTAGATAAACCCTTATAAATAGGTGTAAAAGATTTAAGACAATAGACAATAACCCTAAAACAATGGATGTAGATTTGTTACTCTTTTTAAGGCTATTGATTACTCTTTGGATATACTAGAATGAAAAATGACTTGTGGATTCTAGGTGATAAGGATGTAGGATGAATGCTAATAAATGCCTTTAAATAGTAGCATATAACATCAAATTTTGTAAAACTTGTACTTAATCAACTCAAAGAAGGAAATTAAAGGGGTCAATTAGCAAAAATTTAAATTTAAATTTTAGAAAGACTTGGGTCAAGTCTATGACCAAATAAATGCCTTGGGTGGGTAAATGTTCATGTCCAATTATATAATGACTATATGGTTTGTAGGAACACAAATAAGTACAAAAATGTGAGGATTATGTGAATGTATCAAGAAATATGTGGTATAAGGATAAGGATTGAATAAAGTAGGGTATTATGATATTTCTTAGAAATATTTGTCAAAATCATAAATATAGCATGCCACTTCAATGGGATGACCTCCAATAATTAGATAATAATATATGAATTCAATATTTGATGATATGATGATATGTGAGAGAGTTTTCTTCCTTATTTATAGGGATAACTATATAGGGACACACCCCTTCATTCTAGTTAAGAGGGGTTAAGGTATTAATTAAGACTAATGTTAAGGTTAAGCATGCCACAAGTGTTTATCCTTATTATACTTAAGAATATATAATATACTTAGGAACACATAATATATATTTAAAAATATATAATATATACTTAAGAATATATAATATATACTTAGGAATATATGATATTAGAATCATAACATTCCCATCCCCTTTAGAAAAGTGTTGCACTCAATGCTTAGCAACTCTAAAATATTTCGTATGAATTGTTCATCATTCCATGTTGCATCTTTAATTGGAAAATTCTTCTACTTGGTTAAGAATTTTGATATGACTCTTTTTTGCAATATGATTCTGAGAATTCCATGAAGCTTTTGTATATTTCTCATAAATCCTTTTCCCATAGTACTAGCATGAAATAAATGAGAGAGTTAACAAAAATATGTATATTTAATGAGTATTTCCACAACAATCAAGACTACATCAATATGGTTTGACCTTGGCAACCCCATAATGAATTCCATTGGTATTTCCTCCCAACATTGTGTTGGAATGCCTAATAGTTGTAAGAGGCAAGGAATATTATTGTTTCCCCTTTATTTATTGGCATATCAAAATTGGCCTTCCCAAATAAATATTTCTTTATATAATGATATGAACAAACAAATCTAGAGCTATAGTATCTTGTAGGCCCCAAAATCCTCTCAAACCTATAATATTTT